>CAAKHG010017629.1:0-24149 GCA_901007715.1 Dactylopterus volitans
AAATTCTTTTGGAAAATACGTTTTTTAACCGACCAGCAAAGTTTCAAGGCCAGAGTGCACCGGCCAACACTTTATGTTTACTTTGACACCTGTCTGCTGCATGCTAGATATACAGTATATGCTTTGCTGATGATGTCTTGAAGTCAGGAGTATTGCTATTTTCAGGAGAGCAGTGAAGAAGCTCGGTGACTCATGTCAAATACGGCAAAATTTCAGTTCCATTCGAAGACAATTCCCAGTGTTTTTCCTGCAGACCTGAACATATAGCCTACATGACTAAACTATTTTTGTTGAAAGCTTCTGAGCATTCCATGCACCAGTCTATAATGGAGCAGTCTATCATCCTTGGTGAAAGCTCTCTATAGTCTGACCTGAATATCTGTCTGGCTCGGCACCCTGGTGCAGCAAGATAGCGCTGTCTCCTGCCAGAATTCCATTAATGAGACATTGAGTAGTCCCTAAAATATTCTGTTGTCTGCAGAGAAGAAAGCTAACTTTTCATGTCCAATAAGCAATGCACAGTAAAATTCCCAAACTGATATCATACATTTAACATCATACACACACAAAAACACACTCCTACAGGTAAACAAATCTACCTGCTACCTACAGGGATTGTTGATCAAAAATGTCAAACCCTGCAGTAGAGTATTTCACATGGAGCAACATAATTATTATAAGTCTAGTTTTATTACTGATCTATGTCCCAAAAAAATCCTCATCAACAATGCATTTTTCTTATGCCATCATATAAATGGTTTAGTCAAAAAATACTACCACATCCTAAGTATTGTGAATGTCTTCTCATTCACATATTCTGTACACTGTACTGCATTTCTGTATTACTGTATTTCTACAATGCATTTGTAGAAATGAATTTTTAGACCGTGACATACAGTGCTGGTGCCGTCCAACATGGGAATATGATTTTGCATTAGTAATAATTAATATAATTTACATTCAGTGTAGCATCTATACGGGGGAGGACGACCAATAATAACTGTGACACTCTATAAATTGCCAGTGTCTGAGCATGACATTCACAGATGCAGCCTTAAATCATTTCAAGCAATTCTCCTGCAGCCACAATTTATTTTTTGAATTACATTGCTGCAAGTAAAGTTTCACTGCAATACAATGTAGCACCGTGTTTCATGGACTGCTGAAGTCCAACGCTGAAATGTCAAGGTCTTATGAGCTGGAAGCGTGTATGTAAATTTAAAAATGAATATAGAACTGCAGCACAATTTAAAAACTCATATCTGTGTATTTGTGAAACTGAAAACTGACATGGTTTCTCACAAGACTAGCATATACTTAAAGTATCATCATACTAATATTAAAGAATACATGAACATACTGTATATCTGTAATATCCTTTTTACCATTTTTCCTTTTCTTTTTTTTTCTTTTTTTTGCATTCCTAGCCATTTCACTAAGTGCACAGCGATTTATTTATTTATTTAATCTGTGTCTCCAGTCACTATATTCAAAGGACAGTCATTAAAACTCTGCAGAATTTTAAAGATAACCTTTCTAAAATTGTTTCTGGTTGAATTAAGTGATCAACAAATACTCAGGATAAGCACAGTTAAAAGGCTATCCCTCTCATAACATACAGCATACAGATGTGCCGGTTTACCACTTAGTGAAATATCACAATTCCCAATGATATTTTTGACCACAGTAAGCATCACCTGAAAATGTGAGACTGCCACATGATGATGAAGCACTATCTATGTAAATAAAATAGCATAAGAATAACATTTTGCCTCATTTGACTTACCAAGCTTTCCACTCCCTGTAGTACCATCAAGTATCCATATTCCACAATTGTGAGGACAATGTCAGGATCATTGGCTTTTGCCTCAAACACCTGTTGAGGAAAAACATTAACAACATTAGCTAGTGCTAAGTTCTGGAAGATGTTGTAGACGGGATAACAATTTATCGAGCAAAACACAGTATATATTTTGATGTGGTTGAAGGTATCTTACAAAAGCCACACTATCCAAAGTGCAACTGTAGATCACAAGTATTAGAAACAGTTAGCCATAATTATAAAATTAGCCAGGTATAATGTAATTCAAATCTAACAAGTAGCCTGAAAAACTGTGTATTTTACACTTGAAGATGATGGAGTGGGTAAAGCATAAAACAACCAAAAGTGAGTTTAAAGAATTCTTTGGAATGGTACGCCTACTACTGTTCTTCAATGTACAAGGTTGTTGGAATGTGGTTGGTAGATATCTTTTTTTTTTTTTCAGTCTTCCACCTGTTTCACCCCAGCGAACATGCAGCTCTAGCTTGCCATCTAGAGTCTGATGCAGTTCATAAATGGCAAAGCCACAATCCTTGCAGCCACACACTCTGCTTTGCTACAACATCTGAAAATCACACAAGCTTCTTCCCAGTTCACAAATACCACTGTGAAACCTAACATAGATAGATGGCACATTGCAGTAAAATAACATATGGGGATTATGTGATATTTCTGGCCAATACTGTATATAGTAAACTTCTACATGTCTTCCACAATCTAATCTTAACACTGTTGTTCATTTATAAAAATGGTCATAAATTTGTAATGCATTCCTTTACCATTGTAGAATATTCATTTATTGATTCTAATTGTATTTATGAATTTATGTCATTTATGAAATTATGTCATTTATGAAATTATGTCATTTATGTCATGACATTGATCCAACAATGCCGAAAAAATGACTAAGGAGATATTGGACTCCAATGACTGATAGGGTTACTGTAATGTGAACTGGATTTATTATAAAATAATGATCAAATTCTCTTTTTTGATTACTTGTTTCAAAGTCCAATTTATACAGTAAACATTTCAGAGATGAGGAAGCTCAAAGGCAGCTTCCCAAAGTCATGTCTTGAAATATAGCTCTCTTAAGACCAAGTGTAAATAATGAAATGAATATGGCTAAATTCGAGTCAGCAGTCTCTGTTCCAGGTTCCCAGTGTTGTGTGTGTGTTGGCGCAAAGTCGCGCTGTCATGGCCTTCTAGAAACTGCGATAAAACAGAGCCATTCCTGGTGTTGTAAGTAAGAGCTGTGCTTCTACTAGGACAAGTCAAAGTGTCTACCGCGAAAATGCTTATGAACAAGACAGAAGAATCAACCAAAAACGTTAAATCAGAGAGGTCTGATTGCTTTCATACAACATTTTCTAAAGGCTGCCACAAGAAACTAATTATTTTAGCACTGATGTAGAATCACAAAAAAAAAAACCTTTCACATGACTTAAATTAACTTAATACATCAAATTGTATAATGTTGCATGACCAATACACCAGTAATCCACAGCTCTCTGGAAAGCATCCCTTTATAAAAATGGTTTTCTCTACCATCTATACAAATCTCCATCAGTGTCTTTCCTCAAATTCCTCTCTAAAGTTCCTCCCTTTTGTGCTCACGTTCCCAAACACATGCTTTTTTTGTGTGACCTATATATGACCTAATATTCTCTTGTATATGGTGAGCTCCGGAATCCTGCTGCACTGACATGCTCACAGGAACGTGCGTCCCTTTCACATAGTTGTGGTGCTTTGCATTTTCAGCCTGTTTCTGAAAATCCGTTTTTAGGTCACGAAATGCAGACGAGTTATATCCAGTCGCCATTTCAGCGCTAAGACAGAATATAGCATTTGATATTGATAAGCAACTGATAATTAAAACACTTATGATACACCGTTTAACCAACGATGAGCATGATGACATTAAAACCGAAATGTGGACTTCACTTAACTTTGATTTATGTCGTCTCTGGCGACTTACACCCTTCAGCCATAACATTATGACCACTGCAAAAAAAATACCATAGAATATAATGCAACAGCCTTGCGATAAATGCCCCCTTCAGGAGGAGTTCAGTGTTGAATTTTTACTGAATCTGTTTGAGATGTGTTGACACTTTAATGATCGTTACTGAGACTGTAATTTGAGATGCTGTTGTCAACCGTACTGGGTTATAACATGGAGGTTTCCCCTTGTATGTTGTCACCCTAACGCGTATGAGTGTGGACCAAAAAGTTTAGTTTAGCTAACTTTTAGCTCTGCGTGTCGAGGCACAACTGCGAGCTAAAACGTGATGATAAATAGTTATAATAGAGGTCAAAACACGGCCCAGTGTTACTTCCTGCAGCTAGCTCGGCTAATTTAGCACCATGTTAAAACATGCTAGCGAACCTTAAAAAAAAGAAGTAATTTTAGCTAGCAAAACAGCAGCTCTTTACCTTCCAGTGTTTGTCTTCCGGCCCTGAAGTGAAACGCGCATATCGTTTCAGCCTCCACGGAAATCCGGTAGTCATATCCAGTCGATTTTTTTTAATTATTATTATTATTATTTATTTTTTTTACGTATATATTTTCGTCAATCTGGCCGGCTAATTTAAGCACGTTATCAGGCCTGCACGCCAGCGCGTCCGCGTGTCGGCGGTTTCTCGGCCGCGTCACGGCGCTGCAATTAAGGCAACATCACACGCCGTTTAGTACGTCAACTTCAAAATGATATTACGTCCTCAAATGGCGTCTCTCTGTTACTGGAGGTCAAGCAGAGTTCACGGTAGTGGGAGGAACGACGTTCGGGGACGCCTGTGCGGATAAAACGGTGAGTGAACCGCCGACTTTGTGTGCATACGCCGGCTTTAATGTGCGACGGAATCCATGCAGCGTGCAGTCCGTTGAATAGCCTGCATTTAATAGAGATGCCACTGTCATGTTCCCACACAATTACGTTACTACAGTTGTGCCATGAAGTACAATGGCCAGAGATTTGGCTATTGCGAGAGCTGTAACGTCGTATGGCAAGTAAAGCGAGGTCAAAGGTCACAGCGAGCTGTTTGGGAGCTTTTAGCCACATCTGTCGGAATTCCCCAGGAACAGCCCGGGTGTCAGCATGCGACCTCGCAGTGGTGATTCTGTCACTCTTTGAGCGAGCATCTTTGAACAGGGCTTCCTCTGTGACAGGCGCCTCTCTGTTCTTTCCTTTTCCTTCTTCCTGGCATCCATGAAGCCCTTTCTAGACAGTATGTTGACTGCCTTTGCTCCGGTAGTCAGACAGCAAATGTGCTGTGCCCGCTCAGTCCCCTGCCCATGTTCCTCACAGTTTTGCCAGTGTGTGTGTGTGTGTGTGTGTGTGTGTGTGTTTTTTTCCCACGTATCACTCCAGTGGGGGTTATGTCTTGCGGTTGTGTCAAAACAATGGTATTTTAAGACGCGTCAGTGTTATGATTGTGCCTAAAGCCAACCGACCTCAAACACATGGTTAGGGTTAGGGGAAGTTCATGCTTTGGATTAAATATAACACAAACCTGGCTCAACTGGCAACTTGTGATACAGCTGCTGTCTCCCATGCTAGTGTTCTGTGTGTGTGTGTGTGTGTGTGTGTGTGTGTGTGTGTGTGTGTGTGTGACCCACACAGCTCCCCATCCTGACCGACGCGATCCAGTGGTCATAATTACGACACCCACTGGAGGGCATCTGTACCTTGCTTACCCACTGTCACGCCAACAGAAGTCATGTTTGCTCCTCGCGTTTAAAAACCATTCTGCAGTTTTTCTGGAGAAGACACAGAGGTGCTTATGACTTGAAGACCCTGGCTAGATCTTCCATTAGGCCATGCCTGGTCTTGGCCTGCAGGCATGCTTTTAGAAGTACAGCACTTTAAAGGCTTATCAGATGTATTAAATGCCGTTGGATGGTTATCGCTACTTCCCGCTTTATATGTTCCCTCCCATCCATTCTTCCCCACCCCTTCTCACTGACAACATGCCCCATAGGCATTTCCTCACCACTGATGTTTGATGATGTTAATGGAGGTAAGAGTGTTTTTTTTAAAATCAAACATATTGTATTGTCCCCAACATTAGTCCCAAGGTTTTTAAGTCCTGGAGGGTGAGTTCGTATGTGCCACTAGTCTTTAATTATTGCTGTGTAGGACTAAATGGAAGGGTTTATATTTCATTAGCAGGTGTGGGAAGAGAATATACATCCACAATTGGCTGTGTTTACAGAAGCGTGATGAGGCCCTATTCTACAGCTGACGTTTGATATCTCTTTCATTCTTATCTCTCTGATGTTATTGAGTGTAACCGCCAAACGTTAACACTATTTTGCTTTCCCATGGAATACACTATGCTGTCAACTATGAGCTTTTAAGTGCTGGTTTTGAGGTTAAGTTGTTCGAATAGGGTATCGGCTCCCTACGTTTGAAGCACAAGCATGTTGTTATTCTCCTTTTAGAGGAAACTTTTCTGTTGTTTCACTTGAGTGAAAAACAAAGTACCACTGGGATTGATTAATACAGGTTTAAACACAATGAAGTTGAAAGTTTCTGCCTGATTTTTCTTCTTCTTTTTTTTGCAAACAGATGCCTGCAGATGACCTCTGTATATTTGGAATCTATTAGCTGGAAAACACAATAGGAGCATAGCATTTAGCAAGACCTAATCCACATTTAAAACTTGATAGCCACTGAAAATAAATATTTAAAATAATAATAATAAGTGTATGTCAAATTGGTTTTCCTATAAAAAAAACAAAACAGCGTTTTGGAGACTAAAACAATTGAGGCATAAAACTAAAACATATGAGAGGAAATACAGATCTATTTAAGAATATCTGCATTCTGTTTAACTGTGCCACGCAGTCCAGGGTTCTGTTTCTGTGAGTGCCGGCTCACAGGCAGGGTGGGTAAAATAATTTAAAATGTCTACAGTGAAATAGGTAGCAGCTGAATCCAGTTTGTTCCTTTCAGGGACAAACAATCACAATAACCCACATTTATTTGAGGAATCGTGAAATAACTTCTTTTTTTTGTTGTTGTTTCCCAAGTTACAGCTCTTTGATATAGAACAAGCACAACTTGGGGCTAGCTGGCTCGTATCATGTTCATCTCGCAAAATACAACATCTTGTCTGAGGAGCTCCCAGCTGTTTTCTTTTATTCCTTTCAAATCCAGGGACTAACTTGGTTTACTAGATAAAAACAGGCACAGCAGGAGAAAGAAGTGGCTGCTGTCACACTGTCACAACAGAAAAACAAACAGAACTGGACTTATGATTATTTTTTTTGTGGAAATGCAAAAAACAGCGATAACAAAAACTCTCAGTGCCCAAGGTCCCCATGACAACATAAAAACATACTAAAAAAACAACAACAAATGAACACATATTATTGCCCTAAATTTGTCTGGTAGTTGGAAACATTTATTTAAAGAAACAATTACCAGTTAGTAGTGAAAATTGACATTTTGCTATGCACAAGAATTGGCTTGTCGTGGATAAATATGTACAGTAGACATTATAAATGCCCTCTCACATGACAAGTTTTTATCATTAACTTATTAAAATTTATGACAGGAAAAAAAATCCGCACATACTGAAGCTGTCATACTTTCCTCCATAGACATCTTTCACGTTTTCTGTCCCTCATAAACATATTATTGCAAATTACGTCACAGAATTTTATATCTGTACTTTTTTCAATGACATTGGCATTTTATAAAAGGAAAAGGAAACAGACTTGGGGAAAAAAGGTTTATTCATAGGCCTAAATCTTTTTTGCATATGCTTTCAATCCACGTGTATTTCGAGGTGGGCAACGATTCATTCTTCAAGAGTGGAAGAAAATTCAAATTTTTACGCGTGACGTGTGAATGTGTCAATTTAAACAAGCGGCCTGTGTCGATTGGTTCGAACTCGGACCGTCCGTAAGATTGAATCACAGCTATAGGTGAAGATGACGGAGACGTACAGGGCTTCATCCCGGTGTCATTTACGACAAACTCCAGAGCGCCTGGTGTGATCCAGCACCGTTTGCCCTCAAACACGGGCTTATTTTTTTGGTTTCCTCCCTTCGTGTGCGCAGGTTATACGCAGTGGACCAGCTCTTTTTTTTTTTTTAATTGACTTCAATTAAGTGGAGCCCACAGCTGCTGGGTGGAACAACGAGCCTCCATTGGCTACCTGTAGCCTGAGGAGAACTGTGGAGCGTTTTAAGAATGAGAAGAGCATTCCCCTTTAAACAAGGTGGGCCGAGCTTATTTGCAGTTCTCGCTCCTATGGCAACCCAATAGATCAGCATCATGAATATTCACGTTTCACCAAAACGCGCCTTGACTATGGATCAGTGATGTCAGCGCTCTCCTGGAACGCTCCGCCGTGTTTTCCACGACCACGTCGCGTTGTTTGACGGCAGCTGGGGGGGAAGGGGGGGGTGGTTGAGGGGGGGGACGTCTGATGAAGAGAGCATCCTCCGCCGTGAATGACCTTTCCCTCGTCTCCGCGTGACCGCCCGTCTGCGCGCACCCCCCCCTTCCTCCTCCTCCTCCTCCTCCTCCTCCACATGCCACGCTAAGGTGACTTTCAAGCAGTTTTCCCCCACTTTTGCGCACGATGTCGGGAAGGCACAAAGGCGCTCTGCGTCGGGGACGCGGTGACCAGGCGGACCACCGGGGCCGTGCGTGAGGACACACGCGAGCTGTCAGGTAGTCGAATTATGAAAAAAGAGTGTCTGTCATCTGTTCCAGTGGAGCCACGGCGCTGCGTGGCATGTGTGTAGCGGGCTCTCGGGGAGTCAGATTACCTCCAGACTGAGCGCACTCGCAAGCTGATAAGGAGCGCTGGGCTGCTGCTGCCGCCGCTGCTGCCGCCGCCGCCGCTGCTGCTGGCAAATTATCGTTTTCAATTGAGCCTAAACAATCTGGATTTCTTTTGATTTTTCCTCTCCTTCTTGAACGTGTCTCAATGTCATAATGGACAGGCTGCACTCCTCCATGCGTAAAAGGCTCTACAGTTTGCCACAGCACATTGGCCAGAAAGCGTCTATCATGGGAGAAGGAGAAGACGCAGACAAGGACACCCGGAGGAAGAGTATCAGGATGAAGCCTCTGCCGTCGCCGACCTCCTTGGGCAGCTGCAAAGGCATCGGGGAGACCAAAAGTGGGGAGTCTGTGATCATGGAGACGGACATCGGGAGACCGATGAAGACCAGCTCGAACGGAGATTGTCGGAGATTTCGAGGCAGCCTGTCGTCCGTCACAAGTCGGCATGTGCACGAATCGGACTCGGCGGAGGAGAGGCGCCTCATCACCGAGGGGGATGTCACCCCGAGCGAGGAGAGCCCCCCCGGAGCCATCGGTGATGGGCCGCCCGATCAGGATGCGCAAGGGGCCAGCGGTGGCGGGGGTGCCCAGAATGACTCCCCGGACCAGCAGTCCGGCTTTATAAAGCTGGATGGCACCGATCAGATTCTGCCGGACGACGAGAGATTATATCAAGCTGGGTTCATACACAGACAGTTCGGAGCGATGCTTCAGCCAGGGGTCAACAAGTTCTCCCTCAGGATGTTTGGAAGTGAGAAGGCGGTGGAACGGGAGCAAGAGCGGGTAAAATCCGCCGGATTTTGGATTATTCACCCCTACAGTGATTTCAGGTAAATTAAAAAAAAAAAAAAAAACACAAAAAAAAACACCACACACTGGCAGCGTGAACCTCTGAATAATCACCACTTTACTATCCACACTTCCCTCAGTGATTGGCCTCATTTATCATCATATTAATAAGCTTTAATTCAGTCCATTCATTGTTTTATTTAGCTTCATAGAATCTTCCCCGCGTATCCTCCTCCTGTATTGAAAGACAACAAGAGCATATTTCTAATAAAGGTGAATTAGGCTTTTTGTGACATAACACAAAGGAATCACATCATTATTTCAGGAAACACAGGCACCACTCGGGAGGCCTGTAAGGGCTTTGTATTATGTTGTGGAACAACCCACTCCGAGCAGAACCTTTACTATTTAAGCAACTCTACCTATTTTGTGCAGATGCCAGCCAATAAACATATAATTGAAGCATTTTGGTCAACTCTACTCCTTTATTTTCTAAATATTTGCTGGAGGGGCACGGTCTATCCAGTGATTAGTGCAGATGATGAGGCCCGCACATCTCAATTTCTTATTGTTCTCTTGTCTTGCACCTACCACTCTGAGAAGAAACTGGATACATCTGAAATATATATTTATATATATTTGGCAGTTCAAGTTGCAAAGCAATTTTGAAATGATCAGCTGCTGCGTCTGCATTTGTCCAGAGTAAAACTACAACTGCATAACAGAACGGACCTCACGGAGCCTTTGAGCAATCTTGTTGTCCTGCACATTTCTCTGGTTAGATTTTCTCTTATTTTGTCAACAACAATTTATTGCCAACAACGGTCATTCTGTTACTTGACCGACACCTTCACTGATAGCAAAAAAAAAACAAAAAAAAAAAAAAAAGAGGGAAAAAACCTGATAGCAAAAAACGTCTGTGTAGGTAGTGCATGTTTTTACACAAATCCATTTTCTTGTAGTTCAGTAATTCAGGGAAAAATGTTTGAATTACAGGCGATGTATGCAGTTTACCACTCTATCTAAATACAGTGATTCCATGCCATGGACACAAATGGCGAGGTGTTTTTCTACCTCAAGAACAACATGTCTGCCTGGGAGAGACACGCGAGTGCGCGTGTAAGTTGCTCGCAGGCCCGAGTTGCCAGTGAAAAAAGGCTAAATGAGACTTTTCCTGCAAGTAGATCGGAAAACACACATTTATCAACTTGCTTATCCAGAGAGACAAAGTGAATGCGCTGTGGTGGCCACCATCCCTGAATGATTTCATTCCAATTTAGATTCAAGACTGACTCTGTTCCTACGCTGTCAAAAGGATCATTAATCAAATTATATGCAAGACTGATATCAAAGCGAAAGAAGGGACGTTTATGCAGCACAAATAGGGATTTTCTCAGTGGCAGGTGGAACTGGGATTATGCGCTGTATCTTTTTATTCTATTCCCCAGTAGGTTAATCACTGTGATTTTGATATTAAGAATTTGCCCGCCTTGATATTGCATTTTGGCGTCGCCTGTGCAGTCAAAAACAAGAAACAAACGCTGGCATCTCAATCACATTGCTGCTGCATAGTTAGTCACTCATGCACTATCGATTAGCGATTGCGTATTCCAAATCCGCTTTGTATAGGTGATCTCGAGGAAGTGACACAAAGTTACTTTTTGTTATGCTGCTCCCAGCTGGTTTTGTTCCCTCAGACCACCTCTGCTCTCTTACTCACTGTGTTAAATGTCATGAGAGAGGGTGATTTGGGGCTCGGGGAGATTGTCCTCATACCGAAAGGTCAGGAGTTTGGCACAAGCCATCGGTTTTGAAGAGGTCTTTGAGAAGGATGCTGAAATTAGGGCTTTGTTTCTCACAGCTCTCGGTATAATAGATGAATGTGTGAGTGCTCCGAAATGAGGTTAGCCACCCACTTGTTTGGGGTCTGAGGGAGGATACTTTATAGTTCCATAATTAAACATTTTGGCTATCTGAGAGCGGTTTGCTTATGATACAGGCACTCAACACTGCATTATGCAATCACCCAACTCCACAATTAAAAGCACAGATGTGGCACTCGCTGAGGAGTGTAAAAATCCAGCCTGCGTGTTGGCGGTCGCTGTTTGGGAAGACATTTTTGTATGTTTTCCTGTGGCGAGGGGAAAAGATGAGGCGCACACATTCACAGGGTAATTAAAGCATAATGGCTCTTTATTCAGCCATCTCTCTTAGGGGGTTAACATTTATGTCACCAGTAATGCATCAGCCTTAACACGTATTCCCAAAGGTATTTCTTGGAATATGGTTGGGAACGTTAGATGGAGAGAAATGGCATGTCATGTAAGTGAACAGATGCAGCGCACTGAGAGGATTTGTATTTTATTTTTAATGCGTTGACGGAAAAACTTGATATATGGGTGCCCACTTTCTCCAAAATCAGGATCAGAGACAGGACAAGATGACTGTAATTAAAGTATACAGGGATATGAGAGACCTTTTAATTGGCCTTGAGAAGAGAAGGGTCGCTGTGACGAAAAGTTTTATTCCCATGTCTGCATCAAAGCTTTTGCACTATAAGCTCAAATTAGAGTGTCACAAGGAATCACACAGTCATCACTGCAGCAGAATTCGGCAAAATCTTCTCTTGTCAAGTATTGTATAACGCTAAGAAGCAGGGGAGGAGCAATATCTTGCAAGGGAAAAAGACGGATTAAAAATGGCATCATAATCCAATCTACAGCCTCATTTCCAGATCCAAAGCTGAACAGCCTCCTTCGATTCTGAACAAACATCTTCCACTGGGGCGGCGTGGTCAGTGAGTTAGTCACATGGTGATAACCAGCACCCAGAAAAGGAGTCAAACTCTCCTACTGCACGATTGATTTGTAAGGATTCATTTAAATGAGAGAATTTTGCACACAAGCACCATAGAATATATGTGAGGTTTCAATAGGATTGTTGAAAAATGAACATGATTTGGGGTGCGGTTAATGTTCTCTCACCGGATACCTGCTTTGCTCTGCATAAGCTCCGCTTAGACCTCTTGATGCGGCGTCTCCATGGCAAAACAGAGATTGATAGAAGTCATGGAACTGACCCTTTACAAGAATAGAATAGTCTAGTGTTTGATTGACAGTGTTGCCCATTTCATAGAAAGGATCCTCATCTTTGCAAGATGAAAACTGTCCATTTTATATCTGTTTGCATTGAACCTTTTGAGTATATTCTATCAATGCACAAGCATTGTGCCAAGTTCGAGACAAATGATGTGGCGCAACATTAGAATGCGGCTCTCTCATCGTCAAGTGCCTTTTAATTATCTTGTGATTCAGAGCTCAGAGGACACATCTGTTGGAAAGTCTTGCACATTTCCCTGGAGAGGAAGAAAAGATGTTGTACATTAGAACTTTTTTTTTTTAAACTGAAGGCTCTATTTAGCCTCCCCCCTTTTTCCTTGAGAACCTTGTTGCAAGCGCTATCAGAGGCGGGGGTCGGCTGTCCTGCAGTTTCTGTCAATCAGTTAAATCCCTTTGCAACAGTCGGGCAAATCCTTACATCCCTTCTGCAAAGTCCACTTTTCCGCCAGCCATTTATTCCCTCTTCACATACAGCGCTGTTACCCAGAAAACACTTACCTACACACCAGCAAAATGAACAAAAGATGTTCTACATTTTTATTATATTTTTTTTAATCACAGAATAAATTAAAGAAAAATAGAGTCGGTGTTGCCATAGTTGGAAGTTGAAATGATGTGATATAATTTCAGGGTGTTGACTAAAATGCACACTATGTTCATGAATATGCGATTACTTAAAACAGTTTCTGATGTTATTCTCATGCAAAAATGAATAAAAATAGTGATGACTTACATATAGTGGTTCCTTGATCAGAAGACTAAAATGGTGAGGAATTAGTGTAATGCACTAATTCTGCTTCATTTACCTAAATTGTTCCTGCATGTAGAAAAAAAAAAAAGGTAAATATTTCTCACACTCATATTTCCCCTGATAACTTTTGAGACATTTTAGTTTCACATTCCTTATCAAGCAGCAGCCACTGTACTAAAGGCTAAATGCTTTTTGTTGCAGATGCAGTAGTGCAGGAGTGTACACGTGTCTGCCCGTGTTCTGTGTTTGTAGGCATGTAAGAGTAAGACTGATATCACCATTCTCCATTTCAGTCAAGTTGATTACAGCTGATTTGAGAGTGCGTTTTGCTATTGATTTGTTTGGGTCTCACGGGGACTCCAGCTTGCCATGGAGTGCTTTATTGAAAAATTAGATGGAGAAACATACAAGGCTGCAGAGATAGTAATTCTTCTTCACGCAGCAGTGGCAGGAGTCATAGTCAGGGTGAGAGCAGAAAGATAAAAAGGTCAAAATGCGGTATTTGTACGTAGCGGTAGATGAATGTAAAGTCATTTAGTGTTCAGTCTGTACAGGATTAGATTTTTTTTTTTTTTTAACTTTTACCGATGAACACTGCAAGAGCAATATCAGATCAAAGTGTCTTGAATGGAAGATATGCAAATGTATATCTGTGACTACGAATGTTGTGCCCTCACAGAGCATGTGTCTAATTGCATAGCCGGGCTGATCTGCATTTTAAAAGGATAGTTCACCCAAAAATATTCACGTATTATCTACTCACCACTGTGTTGATGGAGGGATGTCAGGGGTAATCAGCACTGCAGCTAAATCCAATACAATTCCGCTGTTATCCTACTAGCCCAGAGTGTGTGTGCGCAAACATGAACGTGGTTGTGCCGCGTCCGTGCTAAGTCAACACGGTTGCGGGCTAGCGGGGTAACGGCGACATTTAGGCCAAAAACATGCGATAAATGACTGTTTCAAGTTGAATTTGAATGTCGGGTCGCACGGACACTCGGATAACACCACAAGAGCAGCATGGACGCAGTGTCTGTTGTTTTTCTGTTGTTGTTACATTTGAGGAAATTGTTGCTGTTAACTTGCTGTTTACTTCATTTGTATTAGCTTTGGCTGCAACACTATTCACCCCTGAAGCTGCAAGAGTGTTTTGTGTACCCAAACATTTGACCCACCCCTCCATCGGTATTGGGGTGAGAAGATGAACCATTGGGTGAACTATTCCTTTAAGGTGGTGGGAAAAAAAAGACACTACATGGGATGAATGACACTCTGTTCCTTTCAGTCTCCATTAAATAATTCCTCCTTTAATTTAGTGACGGTAAAACATGGGGATTACAGATGCTTCTGGCTGGGCATGAAAGTGGGGTAATCAAAATAGGCTGCTGCTCTCATGCACGAATATTAGGAGCCAAGAGATTATTACAGCACAATTTATTTAATGGAGGGAGCCCAGGGAGGATGTGCGTGGCCGGTGGGTAGAAGGTTGTCTGTCATAGTGACAGAACGACTCAATGGTGCCGTGTGACCTCGCCAGGAACATCTTTGAGAGAGTGCGAACCCAGGACACGTGATCACAACTTTACAAAAACGGGATTATTTATTTTTTTTACTTTTTTTATTATTTTTTTTATTTTTTGCATGTCCGGGATCCCTCCCCCCGTGCTGAAATATAAAATTTACTTCCCCTTTCCATATGTTGTATTAGCAGAGAGCTGAGTTTAACCTTGGTGATGTGATGGTAATCTCGAGGTGAGATTATATTGATTGATTGGACATCATATACATCTCGAAAATGGGAATGTCTGCTGGAAGCGTTTTCTGTTAAGTGCCGCATGTCACCCAGCTGGTATGCTTGATGTATTTTGGTCGCCTAACAAATGTAATGTTGTGTGTCCTTCCCGCTCCAACGTCCTCGGCACTGCAACATCAATTTATAATCTCTCCAGGTGGATACACAGCGCTAGTCAGCCATTCCCACGGTTTGCCTCTTTTAATACATTTCAGTCACACATTTATTCTTCTAACCGCCAGACAGATGCAGTTATTGTCCTGCTGACCAGAGGTAAATATGGCAGATTCGTTTATCTCAAAAGTTTAAAAGTGACTGATGTAGAAAACATGTATTTATCTATTACCAGTTTATCACCGCATATTCACATCGAGTTTCTTGAAAGTGACATTAGGGTGACCACGACCTCCATAGATCTTCCCATATTCCTGTTGACACACACTGCTGCTGGCTACACCTCGACATCATTTAGGCACTACCTCCTGTTTTACCAAAGAGGCAAGTGCAAGAAAAAAAGAAAGAAAAAAAAAAACATTTATAAAGAATTCCTGCCATCTTTGCACAATGGACAGGCAAAGATCCCTTGTTGACTTCACCTGCCCACTTTGCTCATGCTGGGAAGAAGTGGAGGAGGAAACAGGTTGCATCAGGATTTGTGAGCCCTGTGACACTTAAAATATGAGTCGGATTCAGCTCACTGTATTTGACAGTAAAGGCTCACTGTGTGCTGCATGCTGCTTTATGGCATAGTGAGAATTATTTCCAGCCCAAATGGTGTCTCTGGTTATTAATCTTGTTTTACACGTGTTGTTTTAAATTTCCTCTAGCCTCTGAGATGTAGCCAGTGCCGGTGGAAGAGCAGTCAACATTAGCACAGATTTTATATATAGGTGTAATCTTCCACTGCTACCCAAGAGGGCATTCTTTACTGTGGTTAGCGGACCTGCAGTGATTCAGTCCTCTGCACCGCCACCTAACACAGCAACAAAGATAAGAATTATCTCGGGCATTATTGCTTTTTGTAACCCATTTATAATGACTGAAGAAAATTCCTCAATTTATTGCGCAAAAGAAAAAATGTTTTGGAAGCAGGAAATTATTGTTTTCCGACGATCAAGAAAGCATAACAGGCTGTATATTATGGGAAATGTCAGTATGGATGGACTCAATAATTAAGATTACTTGGATGCATGCTTTCACTTTTCTCCGATCATCAAGCATGTTTTTCACCAACAGACCTTTTTTCTGTTCTCGGCCTCTTCATGCCATGTTTGGAGCCAGATGGCTGGGATTGGCTAATTCCAACAAGAAAATGATGGGACAGAAAAAAAAAAAATCAAACTGTATGGCAGCTCAGGGCTTGTTTTGACCAAAGGCACAACCCTTTTTCACCCCAGAGAGGTGAAAAAAAATCTCTTAGTATTAATTGCAAACTGTATTTTGACCTAGATTTGTCTTTCAGCTGAACATAAGTGATACATAATGCATAACCAAGGTACTGTGTGGTTCTGCCTGCAATTTTCCCAGAAAGACATACCCTGAAGCTGTATCCAAATCACATCTTCCCTTTGTGTTGACCTCTGCATTCATACATGCATCCTCACATCATTCCTCCTCTCACTGATTCTGCAGTATGTAGTACATACAGGTTGACCTTTTCAACCTTGTCTGTGTCTCAGGTGGATTCTCACACACCTTGTCTCTCTGAAATTGGATTGCCTTTTTCCCCTCTATCAGCCGAGATAGGACATGGCCAAGATGTGTTACTGGCAGTGATATGTTGCTCCAGGGGAGGGACGCATGAGAACGACCATATCAAAAAGCACGTTAAATTCATTGTAACTGAGTGTTATAAAAGGCAGCTTCGCGGGTGAGTTCTGTTAAGTTCAGGGCCAATTAGCAGCATGTGCCAGCAGTATTAATCAGCCCCACCTGTAGGTCACACAGGTGGTCGAGAACATGTCATTTAACGAAGACAATTAAAGTTGTTGTTGATTTTGAATCCTCTATATTTCCATTTCTTTTTCCTTTTACTATCTACTAAGGTTAATTTGCTCATATGTGTTGCTTCTTAGATGTATGTGCTGGGGCTGAAGGGGCCTTCGTTCCCTGACGCTCATCAACTTGCAGTTTAACTGTATCACAATGATATAATTATATCATGTTGTAGTTTGACAAAATCTTAATTGACCTGAACATCATTTTTGATTTGACGAACAAAAATACTTTCAATTGACTTTAATCATTTCAACTTGGCTTCATCCTAAAGTGGAGTTTGCTCAGTAATCAGTAATTACTTTAAATCACATCACATTTAATCATAATTAGTTTCAGTCTCATCGACTCAATGACAACGTAGCTGATGAAAATGGTCATATGAAGTTGAAAGCTCAGAAAAAAAGCTAATGAGCTTAATTATACTGTTAACAAGAATTTTGCTTTTTACGTACATTGAGATTGTTATTTTCAACACTGGCCACATTGCCTCATACAGTAGGACATACTGACGATGGAAAAAATATTCTTTTTAATATTTTGATTTTACCGATTTTACAATGGCACACCATTGGCTGTATGCAAGTTTCTTATGTTAGTTCACACAAATATCTGTTCAGCCAATCACATGCCAGCACCTCAGTGCACTCACGCATGTAGAATGTCGTCAAGACAATCTGCACAAGTTCAAACTGAGCATCAGAATGGGGATGGAAAAGGGGATTTTAGTGAGTTTGAACGTGTCATGGTTGTTGGTGCCAGACAGCCTGGTCTGAGTATTTCAGCAACTGCTGATCTGCTGGGATTTTCAGACACAACCATCTCTGGGGTTTACAGAGGATGGTCCAAAAAAAGAGAAAATATCCTGTGAGCAGCAGTTCTCTTGAAGAAAATGTCTTGTTGATGCCAGAGGCCAGAGGAGAATGGCCAGACTGGGTTGAGCTGATAGAGAGGCAACAGTTACTCAATTAAGCGATGGGTTTAACCAAGGTATGCAGAGGAGCATCCCTGAACCCAGAACAGGTTGAACCTTGAAGTAGACGGGCTGCAGCAGCATTCTTTATTACACAATAAAGCCGAGGCCAAGAGAGAGGTCAGCATATTTTTGTTGCAAGTCACAACATCAGTTGCTCATATATTACCTTTGATTGCCATTACTCAGGTGTTAGAATCACTCTTACCAGCCATCCGTGCAGAACAGCCTGGCAGGAGGATGTCATTTCCTCAGGTGATTCACCGGTTCACCATGTAAGACTGCACTGACGGCTAGAAACCTTTGGAAGTAGTGTGGTTTCCACTAAGGGAGTTCACTGAATTAAGAACTCTGTGTGTGGCTTGTGTGATTCACAAGAAATGCTTTCTCGGATCAATGTGTTTGGCTCGACCCTGCCACATGCTGGGCGTCTGCAAGGCTGCAACCAATGGCTGGATGATGAGACGTGTAGTGGTGAGTGACGGAAATGTCCCCGTCCTCCGCTATGGGGGTAGACACCTGATTTATGTTTGCCATCATCGTTGTTTATTACGTGTCCTCCTTCTGTCCCCCACACTGGTCATACTAGTGAATGTTGCCCAGTATTTGACTGAACAAGGAGGCAGCACGGAAGCAGGTATGTATAAATCCACTTTCTGACGCTATTTAGCATGTAGAACTGAGAAATGAGAGCGCTAACAAATAAACATGATAAATCCTGCTCTGTTTGGTTTCACAGTAAGATAAGCCTCTGCTTGTGCTTACTCACGCAGACCAGCAAATATCAGATAAACTGCATATACTCTTCGATGTCATTCCATTTCATGCTCATGCTTAGTAAGGGCAGATTTTTTTTTTTTGATTTTTTTTTTTTTGGGCTGCATTAATTTCGGGTTTTGTTTACCTCTACTTGTTTGAACGTTTCCACATTTCTGGTGATCTGCTGTTCTCTTTTTAATGTTCTGTCTTCTGTGATATCTCTGTGCTCAGAGGATCGTGCTGGCATGGACCCTCATTTAGCTGTCAGTGCCCTGCAGTCCTAATATGATGCACAGGCTCACATTTTCTCTGCGTTTCCACATTTTCTCTCACATTACTTTTTCTTTCCATTCCGCAACTCTTCCTCTCACCCTTTGACCTCTGATCACCATTTTGGAGATGGATAAGAAAGGCTTTCATCGTGGCTGCTCCATTTGCTGATTGCAGTGGCCGGAGTGGTGAAAATAATGGCCCAGCACCGGTATAACCCAGAGCAAGGGCATGAGGCGACGGTGCGGTGTGACCAGCTCCTGGTATTATAGACAGTACATTATCGTAACACTTCATCAATGTTAGAAAAGCCCCTTGCTCCATTTTGCGCTCTCACTTCTCTCCCTGGCTTTCTCCCGCCCGATGGTGCAGCAGTTTGGTGGGGGGAGGGGTTTGATGTGGTCTGGGGAGGCAGTGGCCAGTGTTTCCTCTGCCACACTCTGTCGCTGGCTGACAGGGGACCCCTTGACATAACCCAAAGGACCTTTTCTGGAGATAACAAGGCATCATGATAAAACACAGATGCAATTAGTGGCAGAATGACAGTCTACCAAGCTGGAGTGCAGATACTGGCACATGCCAGTAGGATAAGTGCATGTTGATGGCACCAGCTGGAGAGCATTCTATCCTCCCCATGTCCTCTGCTGCCCTGCCACTCACTGTCACCCTGTTGTTGTTGTTTTTTTTAAACACAGAGTGCAGATACATTAGCTGTCTCCAGATGACGTTTGTATCGTGTTTGTTCTTCAGAGCAGATAGCAGGTTGATCTGTGAAGGACTCTTAATGGCTACAGAGCCAAGGACTGGGACACTGAGTAGTCACTACTGGCGCCATGAGAAATGGTAAGGAAATAAAAGAGCAAAGATTCTCAACAGGAAAAGACAACACAGACTACCTCAAATCATTCTTCTGTAATCTTCTCAGAAGAGATGCAGACTTGAGTCACCGTGACCTGGACTGAGCTGAGTTGAGTTGAGTGATTGTTTCGATGACATGAGTCGTTACTTAGAAATATAAGACTTGATTTGAGACATGATGACTGAGATGACTTTCTACTTTTTTACTTCTTTATTTCAGTTAAATTGTAAAAAAAAAAAAAAAATTCAACATTATCAATACTCATCTTACAGGCTTTTCTATGAAGTTTTTCAGTATGTGAGCAGACACCAGGAATGGCATTGACATGACTGTATGAAGATCATGTATGTCACTTTTCTTGCTATCATGTATTTGTTGTTGTTTTATTTATTTATTTATTTTTTAATTTTTAATGAGAAACGCTTGTTACACCCTACCACTCTAAACTTAATCGCCATAGGTTTTGAACTGTTCGATACATTTACCGAAAATACCATTATTTGTACACTAACAATACAAATTGTTTACCTGTTTTGGGTTAGATTTTTTTTTTTAACACTTAAAGGCCTGATACAGCAGGTGAGACTGCAGTATTTGGACTGAACCAGGACTTGATTTGAATCACCATAACCTTTGACTTATATTGGCTTGTGATATGAAAAAAAAATGACTTGGTCTTCCATCTCCTCATCATTGAGCTCCCTGATTACATCTGGACAAATCTTTTTTAAGTGTGCACGACTGAGCTATTCATATATCAGAGCAGGTTCATGAGCATTAAAGCCTGAGCATATAGAGAGTTTCCTTGAGTGTTCATTCTGGCTTAGGACCACTGTATTTCTGCCTGAGGATTAAGGTAATAGAAAATAGCAATTCTGTCTCCTCTGTCAGGCTGCTTGATATATTCATTCTATTGCAATAGAGAACAACCATTAAAGGAATATGGGTTTGTTGTAAACACGCTGCGATCTACTGAGTGGGCTGTGTTTGTTTTAGATTAGTTCCCTGTAAAGCCATGCACACTAAGTGGCATCCGTGGAGACAAAAGGGATGAGGACAGACAGAAGTAGGTGAGAGCGGTTTCTCAATCTCAAGGTATTCTTTCGACGACATACATGTGAAATTTGACCTTTGGATCCAAATCTCTCAGCTCATCCTGATTGAGAGTGGAAATTGTTTTGGGTTTTTTTTCTCCTGCTAGACTTAAAAAAAAAAATAAAAAATGTTTGTTTAAAAACGAATGGTTTGATTGTTCAGACTCATAGTAAGCGGAGCACGTTGCGGCTTCCTTTTTGGCGAGTTCAGCACGCCCCAGCACTTACATTCGTCAGTGCTTGCCTGGATGGGGTCACACCTCTGTTGGAGGCTGTTTTCCACTGCAGTGGATGTGACATTGTATTTAGCATTGTCTTACTCTTGGCTTGACTGACACTCCCAGACAGAGCTTTAGAGGTGAATGAAAAATCACACCCTGTCCCCGAACCTCAATGTCCTATTATGGAGTTCTTTCAGTTAAGGTTGACTTGTTTTAGCTGATTTTGCTTCACCTCTCCCCTCTGCAGGTATTTAGCGGATTCCGCCGTGTTTTTCTTAGCCGAAGGTTGGGGAGATTTACCTCCTCCTCTGATGAAATATCCTTAGCCTAGGTTTGATATAACAGCGTGCCTCACCTAAATATAGCCACCTGCAACTGCACAGCCCTAGTGTCAGTGATGTGCTTGCAGTGTGCCTGCTGGCTGTGCTTAGCAAAAACAGTGGCGTTATGACAGTTCATTGGAGCGGGTGACAACAAAAATAGGATTAACCCTTTTAACCTGTTTTGTTTTGTTTTTAGTCTTTTAAATGTTGCTTTGCTTGCCAACTGGCATGTTTAAAAGCAGAGGGCTGCTCCTTTGTATAGGCAGTAAGCAGTGTTTTATTTATTTTTTGTCCCAGATGTTATTCTCTTCTTACACGTGACAGGCTTTATCCCAGATTTCCTGTGTGTGTTGTGTGTAAATTGAGGCTTTACATGCCCAATTTTTTTTTAAAGATTAATTTCTCACAATTTAAGCAGCATAAAGTCATGGACTTTATGGGCTGCTGCTCTGTCTGTTATTATGCAATCGTATCTGCAATTTAGAACTGGTTCAGTTAAACTGCCATATCGGCTATACACAGCTAAAATGTGAAAAGAAAGTGTTTTAAGGAACACCACTTTTGCATTAAATAGTGATTTAGACTTTTTATAATGGCAACAATTATAAACTTTTACTTTGTTGTGAAATTTGCTATATAAATAAAGTGCTTTAAGTACAATGAATAATATAAATGCATTTGGAAATCACAATGAAATCATCATTTGATAAATCCCATATGATAAAAGTCTTAAGAAGAGATTTAAAAGAAGATACTGAGTTCCAGAGCTGCAGTGCCCGAATAGTAAAAGCCTGCTCACTTTTGGAACCGTCAGTAGGGGCCTCACTGAGGATCTCAAGCAGGGCTCAAAAAAATTAACTTAGCCCTTAAAACTCATGTTAAACAGAGTGAGCTGAGGTTTACTTTAAACAGATACAGAGATGTCATGGCACTTCAATGGTTTCTGCAATATGGGCCAAAAAACAAGTGTTCCATAAACCGACAATAATTACATCATCCTGTCAAATGACCTCTTGCAGTCATGCGAGCCATCAGTTGGAAAGGCAGCAGCAGCACAACATTATTTCAGTGCCATTAAAAACAAATCATGTATAAATTATCTTTGAATAAGCTACGTTTGACCCCGGAAAGTGTAATTTGCGAGTTTCCTAATACTCAGCGTTGGCTTCTTTTAACCATGTAAGAGATAATTCCCAATCAAATCTTAATTGTGCCTCATAAACTATAGAGATGGAAGATCAGACACTTAAATCATTCTACTTTCTAAGGGTCACGTTAGTCAATTTTAGGCACAGAGGTGGAGCTGGTTTTGTTTTGTTTGGGTATGAGGACATGAAGGACACACACACACACACACTCAAATACTTAAATATTATAATATAATGTCCTAAGTTTCCCTCTCACCCTTGTGAGCTTGTGCTATAAGTCAAGTAACAATCCAATACACTAAACAGATCAGTTATTGGCCTAATGGCCTAATTGACCAAAGCAATTTCTGGAACAGAATGAGTGTTGCTCCTTATCAGTTTCACCTCTGACGACATCCAGTTGGATATGATTGATGGCCGCAAATGTGCTTTGTAGCACACAGCGATGTCAGCCGGGTCTTGACATTGAACTGTCACTTATAGCAGGATGAGGAATTAAAGCACTAGAGGTCAGCAAAAGTTAAGTTAGCATTTTTTTTTTTTTACACTTTAATTATTTTTGTCTGAGTTTTATTATTTTTAACTGTAACAGTTACATCCTTCTACATTGATTGATAACATTTACCCAAGCCTTTTTTTTTTTTTTTTAAATATCAAGTCCGGTTGTTTAAGCATATCTAAACAGGACCCCAGCAAAAGTAAGCACACACACAAACACACACACACACAACTTCACATGCAGAAAGCAAATGAATCATTCAAAAGGAAACACATAAGTTTCAGTCACATTTTCAGAGGAAAGAATATTAGCTGTTCCCATTCCATCATTGTGGTGCAGAATGAACATCAACACTGTGTGAAATGTTGTAAGATGAGCAGTCTGCTTAGATGTTATTCCATGGTCATTTCCATTTTCTATATCATCCGTGTATACAAGATCATATTTGAAATATATAATTTTAGATATAGGCCATCGTCAAAGCTAATGTTTGCACATGTCTGGATGTCTTTGGTGGCTATCACAATCGCATTCAGATAGCTTGGCTGGCAGAGTGAGGAGAATGGGAGAGGCTTGTCTTGTAGTCAGATGCACTCTGAGGGTGACAACATGTTCCTGCTGTCCCTGGTCACCCCACTGGAGAGCTGAGATGGCTGTCGCTCCGTCCCTCCAGACGGCAAAATGTCAAGGTTCCCTTCATCAGTACAGTGAACTCTCAGTGTCATAACAAGTTAGGTGTGAGCTATTCTGCTCCTTCACTTTCGCAGTGCTTCTGACGGCTCGTGGTTTTGCTGGTCCTTAGCTTTGAAGGTTTCTGCCACACACTGGCCGCAAACCTACGGCGCTGCCTTCTCCCGTCTCTGTTCAGCCGTTTTATTTGGTTTGGGATGTTTCACAGTAGTAAGTGTAATTACATGAACACATTTTCT
>CAAKHG010017633.1:0-10956 GCA_901007715.1 Dactylopterus volitans
TGTGTGTGTGTGTCTCTCAGTGTGTGTGTATATGTGTGTGTGTGTCTCTCTGGCTCTCGGTGTGTGTGTATATGTGTGTGTGTCTCTCTGTCTCTTGGTGTGTGTGTGTCTCTGTCTCTCGGTGTGTGTGTGTGTGTCTGTGTGTGTGTGTGTGTGTGTGTGTGTGTGTGTGTGTGTGTGTGTGTGTGTGTGTGTGTGTGTGTGTGTGTGTGTGTGTGTGTGTGTGTGTGTGTGTGAGAGAAATACATATACCCACTTCCATGAGCTGCTTTCGGTCTGTCAAAATGATGTGTCACCGCATGTTAAATCAAACCTGGATATGTGTTGAATATAGATGTTTAGAGGATTGAATTTGGTCAAGAAATTGGTTTTGAGCACAGTGACTGTTTTGCATTTCCTTGATAAGAGAATATAATGGTTTCACCGACGAGTTTCCTCGTTCATGCCGAGTGAGACCTCTCTTACTCGCCCTCTCTCAGTCTCCCTCTCTTTAACCCCCATCAATTGCCCCCCCAACCCCACTATTTCGCTCACTCACCATCCTTCTCAGCTAGTTCTCATTGTCAGACTGTGTAATTGAGATAATGTTGTTAATGATGTGCGAGTGGTCTCGCGTTCTCGCTTATACACACACACACACACACACACATGCACACACATACAGAGAGAGAGAAAGAGAGAGAGCAAGAGAGAGAGAGAGAGAGAGAGAGAGAGAGAGATGGCAGCAGATAGAGCTCTTTCATTAGAGGTGGCATGACAAAGACAAGGCAGTGGTGGCTTATGGGCATGGACGACCTCGCCACAGGGAGCAGGAGCTTTAAACACTAATTAGAATGACTTTGTAGGGAGGGAGGGGCTGCACCAGTGGAGGAGTGGTTGGAGATGGGAGGGTACAGGAGGGAGGGACGGCAGAAGCGATGCAGTCAGATAACAATGACAGGGAAAAGGGTGACAAAGTCGGGAGGAATGACAATGATAGCACATGCCAGACACAAATCATGGATAATTTAGATGGCTAGAGAGGAAAATTGGCAGCTTTACCGCAATCAGACAGGTCTCACCATTGAGAGGCGCCTTCTAAAAATACCGCTGAGTGTCTGATGTGGACAGGTAGCCGCTCACTTCCAGGTACTTGGTCCAAAATATCCTTCATCATTCATTACTCCTATTCTTAACTGTGATAGACAAGAGTTATTATCTCTGCGAAATGTCACACAAGGTCAAGAGACATTACATCAGACAATTTTGCAACTGGTTTTAAATAAATGTGAGAGTATTAGCAGGTGTGCCTGCTTTACCTGTAATCATCTGGCCCATTATTCCTGATAACACTCATTATTTCTTATGAAGGACTGGACAGAAAATGTTTCAGTATCATGATCCTACCTGGACTTTTTTTTTTGGTTATGTCTGACTCTTTGTTCTGAAACTTTATTTTGAAACCATCTGCAGTGTTTGATCATGGATTAGGTGGTCAAACATTCTGGTCGATTCATTCGTTCCATTCTCAATGGGGAAAAATTTGGACTCATTTTTTAAGCCTGGTATCTTCAGAATGTTCTGAGACTAAAATGGCATTTTTTTTTTCAGATAAACAGATCAGAGAAAACTAACATTGTTTGAAAATGTTTCTGGCTCGGAGAGAAATGTGGGAACATTTCTCAAGCCCCTTTCACACTGGCCAAAAAAAATTCACTAATGTTCGGCTTTTGTCTTCATTCTGAAAGGATCCAATCAGCGTTTGCTGCAGGTCAAAGAACTCTGCTGTAGTCCCAGGTATTTTATCCTCTGGTGTAGCTGACGTTCTACAAAAAAAACAAAGTGTTCTCAAACATGCATAACTACTCAATCCAATGTGCACGTCAAGCAGGCAGGTGGACATGTTCATTTTTGTGATGCCATGGGCACATCATAACTTAGCCTCCGTCAGTAACTTGTGCGACTCTCTGCGATCTCGGGCACAAATCCCATCCATCTTAAGTCAGTCTCACTGAGTTCGCATAGGTTAGATTGAAATACAAGATATAAATGAGTAACACAAACCACCACATCACTGACTTCCTTGCTGTTTACTACGCCGGTGTTCCGATACATTTGCAACATCACAGATGAGATGGGGTCAAAAACAATGTGAAAAAAATCCATCACCCCTAGCTGGCATTTTGGTGTAAAAGAGTATCCGTTGGTACTCACCGCCTCGCCGTCGGCAACCAAAAAAAACACTTAGAGACAAACTTTACCGACTTTCCATTGGAAAGATCGGTGTTGTCCTCTGAGCGACAGACACGACTCTCTGCATTAGTAGGCGAACATAAAGCAACGGCCGTCATTCATCCCATAAGCGGCTGACAGATGATAGCAGGGAGCTGAACTGTGAGAGAAAAGATGCTCTGTCTGTCGTGACTTTCTCTCTCAGTGATCATTTTGCATGTAATTATAGCTGAAGTCACAGCACAGCCATTGTGTACCGTTATCATGTCAAACAATGTAGCAGTTGGAACTTAAGCGGAGCAGCCGCTTGGAAGTGACTGATGGTTAACGTGTCGTATTTATGGACCACGGTTCAGTAATGTTTTCACATTTGTCCGGTTGTTAACAGGGAAACCAGAAAATATGTAAATGAGAATGTCTTATGAAGAGTTGTTAATTTTTTCCCAGTGACTTTACTTCTCATTTATGACTTTGAGACTGAATTCCCTGGGTTTTTTTCACTCCTTAGTTCCCTGTGCATACACTTGGTATCTTTTTGAATTGTTTCTCTTTGCATAGCTGTATTGAGCAGTTTCGATCACTTTACTATTAAAGTCAGTTGTTTGAGGGGAAGGGATGAAACAGATAAAAGGCCAGAAGCTGTATGTGGTTGGGCACCAAACCATGAAGTGCAAAAATAATCAGCTGATTAATAGTCAGTAATTCAAATACTTGTGAGTTCCTGCTCTCCACCCAAGGCAAACGCTTACAGGCAAACGATAAGATGGAAATTAAAAGATGTTGGTCATTTGGCATCTTTCAAGTTTCTTTTACGTTCATTGCAAAAACATGCTAATGTCATTTTCAACTGCTTCAAACAAACAAAACTGAAGCCATAGCACACACATTCATACTGAAAGTTAATTCTGATAAGGTAGCAATGAACTTTCAAGACTTTTAGTTGATTATTCCACCAACAATGGATAACAATGTCTTTTAGGAATTACAGGATGTTCTGTGAAAGAAAGTTCAAGGTCCTAAACGAAACTCGCTGTTAAAAAAAAAGATAATTTTTCATTAAAAGGGAAGAAATAAAAGTAAAAGAAACCACAGGATTAAAAAAAAAAATCCCCCAAAACTCCATAGTTTTACATGCACCACCAACAAAAGAGGATAGCCGCTGTATTACTGTCGCTACGGTGCCTGTGCATACTGACAAGCTGGCAGTCGGCTATGTGTCAGCTCAAACAAGGCAGTAAACACAGCAAAACTTGTCGACTGTACATCACTGTGTCCTCAGTTCCTGCTGTAACACCAGACAACACCTGCTCAAGGGCTTCTCCAGTGTCAGCCCCAAAGCTGAAATGCCACTGGCTCACACAAACATAAACTAGCAACTGATGCTGTGCACGCACGCACACGCACACGCACACGCACACACACACACACACACACACACACACACACACACACACACACATGCACAAAGACTTTGGAAACTCGTGCAAAACTACATGTGAACACATGCTCTGTGCATGAATTCAGGAGGAGCAGCTATGTAGCAACATACTGCTCATGAACGTGGGTGCACATTGGTACAATTTCAAATCACACACACGGGTCCTGTGGATGCACATGTATACACAGTTTGCATTGTTGCGACTGTCAGTTTAGCCAAATCACTGCTGGAACCGCTCAACACTATAGCGCCTCATAGGCTGCTTCAGCCAGCAGAGGACAGATGCTGCGTAGGAGTGTGATTCTCCCTCTCTTTCTCTCTCTCTTTATGTATGTGTATGTGTGTGGTGTGTGAGTGAGAGTGTGTGTGTGTGCAATTCAATGTGCCTTGGAGGTGTTATGTCGAGGAGTGCTGTGTGTACGTGAGGGAGTGTGCCTGGCAGAGGCAGGACGGGCTAGTTTCGCTCAGGGCCACCATGCAACACATACACAACACACACGCTCGCTCTTTCTCTCTCTCTCTCACACACACACACACAATCTCCCTGCCTCTCAGCCATCTCATCTCTCTGTGCTCCACAGTCGCCTTCCCTCAGTAAATAACACCATTCATTATCTGCATGAAGCCCTGGAATCAACTCCATGGAGTAGATTGTTGTGTTGGTGAGTTTGCCTTGGATCAACCGAATGCGACCAACAGCTGCTGCCAGGCAATTCTT
Organism: Dactylopterus volitans; assembly: GCA_901007715.1. Lineage (NCBI taxonomy): Eukaryota > Metazoa > Chordata > Actinopteri > Syngnathiformes > Dactylopteridae > Dactylopterus > Dactylopterus volitans. Next base: position 4,368 of record CAAKHG010017633.1, read on the forward strand.
TGCAACTTCAGTTGTCTTCAGTATTTCTGCTAATTGAACTAAAGGGTTTTGGGATATAATTATGTCCGCAATCCCGGTTTTGATGCCGTGAAACCCAGAACTTGTGTATAATGCAGACTAGTTCGCCAAAAACACAATGTGCTTTTACAAATCACTGTAGATAATGAGGTGGGAATAGGATTTTCAAATGTGTTTTTGAACATAGATGGTGTGTAACAGGGGACCTTGTAGGCTTAAGTACACTGTGCCTTCATTATTAGCCTTAGATAAATCCTTCTTTCACAGTAAGTCTTGTTTGTAATAAGCACAATAAATACAAAACCATTAACGACCAAACACTGGAATAATCGAAGTGTTCCATCATTAAAACACCAAGAAGGAGTATTGCTGAGCAAGTGCAGCTCCTGCGCACAATAAGCTACCGAATGCTGGTGTGTTCATATTCAGTTGATGTGAAGAGAGAATCAGTGTTGCTGTGTTATTGTTTGAAGTGGAAGACGTGAAATCGATAGGGGACGAGGACAGAAGAGCAGAAATAAGTTTGAACATGAAGAAGAAAGAGGTTTGGTTCAACAGTGAAACCCCTCAGGCTTTTAGTTGATCTCATTAGTGTCCATGACCGTTGAGATCTGGACCCACAGCAGGTGTGTGTTAAAATGCTGTTGCTAATGGCTAGCAGTTACACCGACTGAGTCACAGGAAACTCTTTCCTTTGACTTTTTTTTCTTTTCTTTCCTTTCTCAACATCCACATCTGACTTTTTGCCGTCTGGACTGAGAATTCCAGTCTCGCCTGCATCACCATTTGCGCTGCTCGGTTTCAAAGTGAAGTAACAGGCAGTCGCTCTGTGAAGGTGAATTACAGATCCACCATTCCTGAGTCTTAGTGTCCCATGAATAACTCCAAAACTGTTATTTTAAAGTAAAATAGTTGCTTGTTGCAGATTTAATGCAAAAAAGACCAACAAAAGAACAAAAGACCTCCCATTTTCTCAAAGAACTGTGAATTGAATGATTTTGCAAACGGGTCCCTTACTCGTTGACTGATTTCTATTACACGAGGGTACAAATCACCCCAAACCCTTGTGAAATTTGTCAACTAGCACAATAAACTTCATGTTTACATGCAGGGAAGGAAAAATCCAAAATTATAGGATGTGGAAGGGAATTTGCATATCTGCCAAGCAGATCTGTCATATACACAATTTCTCTGTTATTCCCTGCAGATTTAAAGAGCATCTGTGAGCAGCTATTTTAAGGCAAGTTTATTTGTATAGCACCATTCATACACAAGGCAACTTAAAGTGCTTTATAAAGGAAAACAAATACATTGAGTAAGGGAAAAATTGCATTAAACTATATATACCATATAAACCATAAATAAAACAAGATATTAAGATAACAATACAACATCTTAAAGACAAAAGGTGATTAAAACAGGAGAAAAAATAATTTAAAAATGAAATGAAGCTAATAAAAATATATTTAGGATAGTACAATAGTTGTCTCTTCAATTTGTTTTCTGCCAAAACATTTTATACATATTTTGTATTTCTTGTTTTTGTTTGTTTTCCTTTTAACCTGTTGAAATAAATAAATAAATGACATGACATGAAATGAAATGGGAGCACAAAGTAGACCTGACCCAGACAAACTGATTAGTCTGGATGCTTTGAAGCGATTGCAGAGATTAATTACAGATTCTGTACAATTTGGACTTTTGGCTGGATAAGTTATGGACCTTCACATTTTTGCTCTGAATCCATTTTTTTTTTTTTTTTGGTTTAATTATATCCTTACATGTACAGTTTTTTGATCACTATAATATGAAGAACTTATCAAAATGTTTTCCTTTATGAAAGTGTATATGTGTTCCTCACACTGTCTACAATAGTCTTTTTGTCCAAAGAAAAATCCTTCAACTGAACCTGATTCTTCCACCTACACACTTCACAGTAGGATTAGTTAGATGAATGATGAGCTGTGCTCGGCCTCTGTCAAGACGCAGTACTGGCTGAAGGTCAATTTTCCTTTCATCAGACCACATATTTTGTGTCACGCTCTCAGAGCTTTAACATGTTTTTTTTTTTTTCTCCCAGCATTTGGCCTGCTGCTTTGGGTCTGCAGGTCTGTCCAACCGTATTACTCAGCTTGACGATGCAGGGAGTTGATGCAAGAGTTGAATTGCTATAGTTTTTCCAATAGTTTTTAACTGTACAAGTAGCAGTGCTTTACTGATGGTGCTGTTGGTTGGTTGATCCCCTAGTTTGGTCCATACTGAAGTAACAACGAAATGGAATGCTCTGAAAAAAATCCAGTGGGGATACTAATAACCTGAAAGGCGGGTTCGATTCACGGCCTGGGATCTTTCTATGTGGAGTTTGCCTGCTCTCCCCGTGTCTGCGTGGGTTCTCTCCGGGTACTCCGGCTTCCTCCCACCTCCAAAAGCATGCTGAGGTTAATTGGCTACTCTAGATTGTCCGTAGGTGCGCGTGAGAGTGTGAGTGGTTGTCTGTCCTTCATGTGGCCCTTGCGATGAGCTGGCGACTCGTCCACGGTGTTACCCCGCCGTTCGCCCGTTGTCAGCTGGGATCGGCTCCAGCACGACCTCGGCCCGTAACCGGAATAAGCGGAAGACGATGCGATGAGATGAGATGAGAACCTGAAAGGCCTGGTCCAGCATTGATGACAATGATGTACTTAAAGAGAAAAAAACCCTCCCATCAGCCTTGTTTTTTGGTTTTGGTTTTTGGCAGATAACTGAGGCCAGAGGTATTATGGTTTTGGGTCTGTCTGTCTGTCTGTCTGCCGACCTCTCCGTTCCAGTCTTGTGAGCAAGTAACTCTTAAATGTCTGAATGGAAATTCTTCAAATTTGGCACAAATGTCAACTTTGGCTGAAGACTGAAACCATGACATTTTAGTGATCATAGGTCAAAGATCAAGATCATACTCCTCAGATCTGTATGGATTATGTGATATCTCAGGAATGTCTGGAAGGAAATGCTTCAAATCTGAGACAAATGTCCACTTTGGCTCAAGACTGACTTAAGAGGTAAAGCATCACAGACACTGTGACTTTAAGGCTCTCGCTGTTTCCTGAATGTCATCTCAGAAACACCTGGAGGGAAAGTGTGATTTTGGTGGTGAAAAGGTAGAAGGTCACAGGGCCTCACGAAATAGAGTTTTGACCATAAGTATCGATGTTACAGAGTCCTTATAATGAACTTCCTTACAAAAGTCTGAAAGGGTTAAAATGACATTACATAATGATGTTAAGTATCTTAAAAGTCAAAAATGATTTTATTTTTTTTTTTAATTCTTCCCATTGTCACGAATAAATATAGAATGCAAGGGTGTTTTCTCCCAGCTTGGCACAAATATCAATTCAAGCTCATTGGTCACTTGATAATATTTTGGTGGTCAAAGGTCAAGGTCACTGTGTCATCACAAATTATGTATCTGGGCATACATCATGTGATGATTCTGAAATTTTAAACTATCTGAATGAAATGGTGAAATAGGGGCATTTTTCCTACTATTAACACATTCATTAAGATTCATTCAACGCTTCCACTAAATATATCATGGATGGACATGAATGAAAACTGCATTCGCATCAGGAAAAACACACAGGGCAGTGATTTGAGTGTTTTTTTTTGTTTTGTTTTTTTTAAGTAAAATGGTGATTATTTATCAAAATAAATCAAAATTGAAAAAATAAGCTCACAAAATATCTCATGATTAAACTTTCATCCGTGTTTGGTCAACTGCAAGCCCTGATTTGTCCCAGTTTGCTAGAATCATGGATAGATTCAGCTATTGAAAAATGTTTTAACTTTCCATTTGAAATATGCAGTTTAAGTGCAAAATCGCCATACATGATCTCAGGAGAATATGGAAGTTACTGCAGGTTGCCATACAGCGTCATCACGTGTGTGTGGTCCATTATTGACAATATGTGTGATTATTTAAGGCTCTTGGGGATCTAATCATAGGAAAATGAAGTGAAGAGGTCACTGAGGAGAAAGATGAGTTAGTGATCAGTGTGTAATGAAAACCTGTTGTAGAGCAAGGAGTGATATTTGCTGGGCAGTTACCATCTCTGTTAAAAGATAAATACCTTGTTATTTAAAGACTGTAATGTGTGCTTGTCAGAGAGGTGGTAACATTGGTGAAGGCTGAGAGATGAAGACAGACTTTCCATGAGTTTGTTAAACAGATGCTTAGAATCTTGTCAAAACTCCACGCAGCTGCTTGATGCTGTCATTTATGCTAACATCAATATGAGCATTGTGAACAGCAAAAAGTGTTTCTAATATTGAAGATAAAGTTATATAAGGTCAGCGACTGATTGGCTGCAGCACACGGTGCGAATTCCGGTACCGTATATGTGAGAATGCCACGACAGGCCTCAACAGCGAGCTCTTGACTTGTGCGCTCATATCAGGATCAGGTGGATATATCATGACATATTAAAAGGGAATCAGTGAGTGGTGTCATAACTGTCTTGGTGGTGTACGGAACCAGGCTTGCTGTTTTCCAGCTAAGTTAGGCAAAACTGCTGCCCCCTGAAACATCAGGTTGCATGTCGGTTTGATACAGACAGTCAGTTGACCATTGCCATTTAGTAACCATGCTGATTTTGGAAGCAGTTCAATACATGAAGTTGGTTAAAATTGCAAATATTTCAAGTATAGTTCAAAGTAAAATGCTCTTGTAAGGAAGTCCAGTTTAACAATTTGGATTATGTGCATTTTTTTTTTTTTTTTGACCCAGTTTTCACAAATCATTGACCCGAATCACCCGCTGACAAAATGTTTGAGCGATGCAGTTATTTGACAGATCTCCGTCCTTTTACTTTCAGGTGATATACTGTTTTGGTTGTTCAATTTTGCCCTCCCCGCTCCACACCCCTCACCCCCTGTCGTCTTCTTCTCCACGGCAAACAAAATACTAACCGTAAGATAAATATTTATGAGATCATGCTGCATTGGGATTTTTGCCAGGGTTCCCTATGAATTTTTCATCCACGGCAAAACTGTAGAAGTGCGTTGGGAGCTGCAGGCATCTTAGTGCACCTAATGTCGGGAGGTGCACAGGGCCCACATTGCAGTTACAGTACAACTCCAGCAATACTAATGCTGCAGTGCTGTGACAGGAAATGCATGATGGGCAAGTAAATTACATCCGAGGGTACACTGTTGAGCTACGCAGCAGAGGGTCAATACTTGGGATGACAGCCGCATTTGGGGACGTATGCAGATGTGGTTGTGCATGTTCCTCCATGCAAACTGCAAAATGTCAAGTGTGCAGATGTAAGAATTGACTGCATTTTAATTTGAAGTTGTGCATTGTTCTCTTCTCACATCTGCCCTCTGGTCCACCGTTAGGGGTCAAAGGTGATGACCCAGGGTGAGAGGTCAGACAGTCAGAAAATGATACATCATGGAGGACAACATAACTTCCGTGCGCAAGACGGTCGATGTCTCTGAGAGCGGCGAGGCCAGCAAAGGTCTTGTTTCATGAGAGGGGCTTGCAACCACGCCACATTTGCGGTTGTGTAGCACAGTCCGTGTGTGTGTGTGTGTGTGCGTGCGTGTGTGGTTCGTGTTTACAAGGGGTCAGGCTAATTTGTAAGCTGTCAAACAGAGATGCTCGGACAGAGATCAAGAGCAGCTCGCAGGGGCCAGTCCTGCTCTCCACGGGAAATGGAATGTGTTTGATGTTCAGTACGAGTAGGAGGGAATGACGTTGGATGGCGGGGATGGGAGAATGGGTGGAGAGGAGTTGGGGTACACAGAGAGCAAAAGAGACAGGTCAAGCCTGAAAGTGGGGTAAAGTAAAAAAAAAAATGAAATAAAGCTGAAGTGTGTCAGATTAGAAGTGAAAAGGTGGATTTGAGATGATAGAAAATACCTGGAACAAAAAATTGACGAATGGCTGACGAGAAAAAAAAAGCATCTTCTGCTGATGCTCACCTGACAAGCCAGCGTCTCATTATTTACCAGGTCTTTAAATAAACTTAGCTTAGTGGACCACAAATAGAATGAGTGATGGTAAGATGGTCTCATTTTATTATTATGACGTGTGCTTGATGTGGTTGGGGGGTACCATCATGATTTTCATTGTTTTAATAGCCTGACATGGACATTTTTCCAAGTAGAAGACATAAATGCTTGAGTTTTCACGTCATGACGGTTTTATGACAAACTTCAGGAGATCTCCCGGTAAAGTGTCAGCCTTTTGATTTGTTTCTCCCTGTAACATCGCTATCATAGAACCACATGTGGAAATGCCATGCAGAATTTTACAAAGCGAACTGCAGTTCTCAACGCTGACAGATCAAGTCCTGGTACTGCAACAAAGCTTTTTCTGCTCACATGTCACTCATACCAGCACACAGCCCTTTTTTGACTACCATTCCATTAGCAGTCGAAGCGTGAGCTCAATAAATAATCAAGATATTAATTGTGTTGCTTTGACCACTAAAAAGGCAGCGGATGGGACCATCTTCAAAGATGTTGGGATTCCTTAAAGACAAAAAAAAAAAAAAGGGGGGCAGGCATAGATCATTTTGGGCAACATACA
>CAAKHG010017636.1:0-14636 GCA_901007715.1 Dactylopterus volitans
CCCCCCCCCCCCAAAAAGGGCCCCCCCCCCCCCCCCCCCCCCCCCCCCCCCTTCGCCGTTAACACGGGCGTCACGTTTCTCGCCACCAGTTGACAGAATCGTGGGTCTGGACCAGGTCGCCGGCATGAACGAGACGGCGTTCGGTGCCGCCTACAAGACCAAGAAGGGAATGTTCCGCACTGTGGGGCAACTGTACAAGGAGCAGCTGTCGAAGCTGATGGCCACGCTGAGGAACACCAACCCCAACTTTGTCCGCTGCATCATCCCCAACCACGAAAAAAGGGTGAGTCCCGAGACTGTCAGAGCTGCCCTCCCTGCCAGAAGGAACCCTTGTTTCTAAAATCAGGGCTGCAGCATTGCACCCAGACGGTGGGCTTGCATGAGATGCACCCCTGACCACAAATTAAAGGGCTTCAGGGCGGCCTCGGCTGATCAGATGTGCGTTGGTTTCGAGCGAACCAGAAGTTTTTTCTTGAGATTCCTTTTTTCGGCCTCCCTCTCTTGGTGCTTATTTCCCTCCATGTTTCTATTTTCCGCCATGGCTTCCTCCTCCCGGCCCTCCAGGCTGGCAAACTGGATCCCCACCTGGTTCTGGACCAGCTGAGGTGCAATGGTGTCCTGGAGGGGATCCGAATCTGCAGGCAGGGCTTCCCCAACCGCATCGTCTTCCAGGAGTTCAGACAGAGGTAACGCTCTCACTCTGTCGACGTTTGGTTCAGGTTTTGGAAAACGGAAAGTATGAATCACTTCCCAGTACAATATAAAAACACGATGACGCAACTGCAAAATAAGGATCACCCCAAATAGATTTTATAGGTATTTCAAAGACCTTGTAAGTTTTTTTTTTTTAGTCTGTAATAAAAGTTTTGACGATGGTGGCGCCATTCTGATATTTTGTCCTCTTTTGGCAGTTGTTTGATCTCTGTATCCTAAGACAGTTTAATTCGGTGCAAGTCCTCACGACGGACTCCTGTCTGTGTGTCCAGGTATGAGATCCTCACTCCGAACGCCATCCCCAAGGGCTTCATGGATGGCAAGCAGGCCTGCGAGAGAATGGTAAAGTCTCAGTGTGGAGCAAATGGAAACGAGGCGCTTTTCCACTACATGGTGGCGTCTCTACTCTACTCTACTCGTCTTTTCTGGTTTTCCAGTAGGACAAAACTACCTGGTACCACTTTTTTAGTGGTACCAAGTACCACATAGCAGTGGTGCTCTCTTAGGGTTCCAAAAAGGCCTACCAGGTACTATGAGGTGCTAGAAGGTGATGTGAAAACACCACTGATTAATCGGAGAGAGTGGTGCCTCAGTGGTCACCGGGCCCACATTTGAAACATGGGTTCAAAAAAATGGTAGCACGAAATGCTCAAAGTCATTTGAGTAAACAGTCCAGGTTAAGAGAGAATCTGCCATTAGAACCGTAAATTCATTGCCACGCAACAAAGAGCAGTCACAAAAGCCGACATCTCATCCCCACCGTGGCAGATTCAAGCCCTGGAGCTGGACGGCAACCTGTTCCGCATCGGTCAGAGCAAGATCTTCTTCAGGGCCGGAGTCCTGGCCCACCTGGAGGAAGAGCGGGACCTGAAGATCACCGACATCATCATTTACTTCCAGGCCGTCTGCCGCGGATACCTGGCGCGCAAGTAAGGCTGCGTCCACCCCTGCACCCCCGCACCCCGCGGGCGCGGAGTTCGTTTGTGCCCTCGCTTCAGCGGTTTCGCTTCCTCTCTCATCTTCAGAGCCTTCGCCAAGAAGCAGCAGCAACTCAGCGCACTGAAGGTTCTCCAGAGGAACTGCGCCGCATACTTGAAGCTCCGCCACTGGCAGTGGTGGAGACTCTTCACCAAGGTGTGTTTGTCGGTGTCCATGTGTTTGTAACGTAAAGATCTGAGGCCCTCCAACATGGCAGCTGGACCTCTCTGTCCATCTTTAATGTGCAGGTGAAGCCCCTGCTGCAGGTGACTAGACAGGAGGAGGAGATGCAGGCCAAAGATGAAGAGCTGGCCAAGGTGAAGGAGAAGCAGACGAAGGTGGAGGGCGAGCTGGTGGAGATGGAGAGGAAACACCAGCAGGTCAGGCAAAGCGCCAGACTCATTCATTTCCTGCGAGGCTCTGCCGATGCATCACTGAAGGTGCCGATGTGGTTCATGCGCAGCTAATGGAGGAGAAGAACATCTTAGCGGAGCAGCTGCAGGCCGAGACGGAGCTGTTTGCAGAAGCTGAGGAGATGAGAGCACGCCTGGCCTCCAAAAAGCAGGAGCTGGAGGAGATCCTCCATGACCTGGAGTCCAGGCTGGAGGAGGAGGAAGAGAGGGGCCAGGGCTTGCAGAACGAGAAGAAGAAGATGCAGTCGCATATCCAGGTGTGTCCTGGAGATGTGCAATTATAAGTCTGCGATGCTAAAAATACATACTTGTGTTTTTAAATGTTGCCATTTCAAGTTACTTACATCTTATTTGCCCATCATGTGTAGGACCTGGAGGAACAGCTGGATGAGGAGGAGGCTGCCAGGCAGAAGCTCCAGCTGGAGAAGGTGACAGCTGAGGCCAAAATGAAGAAGTATGAAGAGGATATCTTGCTACTAGAGGACCAGAACTCCAAGTTCGTCAAGGTGAGAGAGGTTCTGAAGCAGCGAGTTGTGTTTTATTTTAGAGATGGGAGGTCCCGTCGCGTGTCGCCAGATCTGCATCACCTCACTGCGCCAGAAGTCGACTCAGAACATGCCGGAACATTGGAATATGCTGATGTCACCTCTGCATCCAAACAGCTACACGTCTTTCTGCTTCCTTCAGGAAAAGAAGCTGCTGGAGGACCGAATCAATGAGATGAGCTCGACGCTTGCTGAGGAGGAAGAGAAGGCCAAGAACCTGGGCAAGGTCAAGAACAAGCAGGAGATGATGATGGTGGACCTGGAAGGTGAAGAACCAGCATAGTGGAATACCCTTTCTCTGCCCCCCTTGGAGAGCCATCTCCACCGCTCAACGATGAAACGGTATTAATTAAAGCGCTGCATTCTTTTACTTGTAATTCAGAGAGACTGAAGAAGGAGGAGAAGACCCGCCAGGAGCTCGAGAAGGCGAAGAGGAAGCTGGATGGGGAAACGTCCGACTTCCAGGACCAGATAACCGAGCTGCAGACCCAGATAGAGGAGCTCAAAGGTGTGGTGTGCAAGAAAGAGGAGGAGCAGCAGGTGCTCCAGGCCAGGTAGGCGACACCGAAGACGGAGCCAAGCGAGCCACGTCGGTCCGCCATCCTACGTGAGATAAATATAGACTCATCGTGCCCCACGAGGGGGGTCGGTATGAGATAAGCCCCCCCCCGAGTTACACGCTAAACACCTGCCCGTTTACGTGGCACATTTTATCGCACTGACAACACTTCACGCAAGCGTAAAGATCCGATCATCCCGTTAAAAAGAAGCCCGCCTGCGAGCTCTTCCTTATTGGTCTGCGGGCCGCCGCTATAAACTATTTATTCCCCCCCCCCCGATTCTCACCGCACTGGAATGCGTTTGAGCCGCGTGGCCGTATGACCGGCGCACGTGTGCCGCTGCCGGTGTGGGTGAAATCATCAGAATACAAAACCACGGCAGCGTGAGACGCCGAGCTCCATCGCAGGAGGACCGGAGGCACCAGTGACGCGTGTGCGCGGCAGGGGTTTTTGTTTTTTTTTTTCTGCCTCTGCTGCCATCTAGTGGCCAAACACCAGATATGTCCACTCTCATTTTTTATCTTCAAACTTTTCAAGCTTATATACACCGATCAAGCGCAATATTTGTCCTAATATTTTGTCACCCCAGTGCACTGAACCCCCAGGGATACGTTGGAGTGCTCCAAGGGGTACTTTAGATTTTTTTTAAATTAAATATAGCATTGATGCAAAATCCCTTAAAAATAAATATATAATAAATAGTTTAATAGGCTAAAATATAAATGGACATTCATAAGCTGAATGTAATAGTCCTCATTTCAGCGTCATTTCTACTTTAAAAATGGCTTTAAGTTGATAATTATTTTTCTTTGGCAAATCTTCATTTAAATTCAAGCCGCGGATTTAACTGTTAGCCTAGTAATTTTTTATTTTTTTGTGAAGAAATGTTTATGAGTAAGTTCATGATTTAATTTTGAGAACAAATCTGTATTTTAATCCCAAAAAAGGGCATTTTAAATTGGTAATTATTTAATATGCACGTATCCCTATTTTAAGTCAGTGCTTCTTTTTTTGTGAGATTTTATTTTATGTCTAGTAGTTTATTTTATGTCTAGTAGTTCAAGAGAGAAAGATCAAGCAAAAGCTGTGTTTTGCATATTAATGAAGTTCGAAATAGTGTGATGGTCACTGTTTGTTGTTAGTAATTAGTTTGACTTGACATTTAACCACGAAAAACACAACAGTCACAAATTTTTGACATTTAAAATCTCTCTTTTTTTTCCAAGTTTTGGGGAAAAAAAACACAGCACTGTGTTTTACCTTTTCTCCCCCAACCAAAAACGCATCGCGCTGGTTAGGGAGTAAGAAATATTTCAGAGGCGGGTACATCACTGAAAAAAAGTTTAAGGCGCTCTAATGCATATGAGTGGGATGACCAAAATATTAGGGACACCTCGCAGTGTAACTTAGCACAGTTCAGCAGTATCACAAATTACAGTCTCAACAACAATCAACAAAATATGTCAACACCTCGTTCAAGCACGTTCAATCATAAATCAACATAAAACTCATATTGTTATGCTTGACTGGTGCGTATTTATCAAGAAGCACAGAGTTTTTGCATCATTTTTTACAGTGAAGAAAACTGCAAACAGAATTATTAAAATGTAATTCGTGAGGTAATATCAGAAATATAGTTAACATTAAAGAACGAATGGCTAGAAGGCTTAATTTTCCTGATAAATAATTCTGTCTCTAGTTATAAGTAAAATTAGTTCCCTGGTTTATAATTTTTTCCAAAAATCACTCTGCGCCGTCCTCGGTGTTCATTAGGGGCGAGGACGAGGTCGGCCAGAAGAACAACGCCCTCAAGCAGGTGAGGGAGCTGCAGGCGCAGCTGTCCGAGCTGCAGGAGGACCTGGACTCTGAGAAACAGGCCAGGAACAAGGCTGAGAAGCTCAAGAGGGACCTGAGTGAGGAACTGGAGGCTCTCAAGACCGAACTGGAGGACACTCTTGATACAACTGCTGCCCAGCAGGAGCTCAGGTATACAGCTCCGCATTCTACTCTGATTTATAAGATGGGTTTACAGTTCATGTGAGAGATTTGAGATCTTATAGGCTGTTAATAAAGAGATTCACGGGGTTTCTTTCCACACGTTTCTCAGTAGTTTCTTGGTTTATGTGTGTGGGGAGAAGTTGTTTGTCCTCGAAAAAGCAGCTTACCTCGACCCGGAGGGGAGAACACGGCAGGTGTGTCGGATTTGTGCCCGTTGTAGACGAGTGTTTTTGCACATTTGTCACGACTGACCGAGTCCAGTTCGTTTCCGGCTTTGTCACGAACAATTGAGAAACTCCTCCAAATGTCTGACTCGCCTCGCTCTGCAGTTTCTTTTCGACATCATTGGTCGTCTGCGTCCCGATCCCGCCAGTGCAGTCCTCAAATCTGAAGCGTCCAATCAGAAGGACCATGTGGTCTGCTCCGTGCAGTTTTTTGACCTGGATCGAAGGCACCACCGCAGGGTGGTGGAGCGATTGATGGCTCCGGATTAAGTCATTCCCTGGAATGTTCTATGACAATCGTTATGTACAGACATGGAGGCGGCGCAGAGAGAACGCAGGCAGGAAGCCTTCTGATTGGTCGATTGCGCGGCAAGCTTGTTCTCTCTTTCAGTTTGTCGAGAGGTTTATGCCGCCTCTCTTATTCCGGATGAAATTTCAATTGGTTTGGGAGTTTTGATTCGGAAAGAGGGTGTTTATATGGAAAGCTGTGATTCAGTTTGGGCATTTAAACCAAATATAGTTTGGAATATTTGGCTCGAGGCGGCGGGGCATCGCGAGGCAGGAAAGTCAAGTCTCCTCTCTTTGCCGCGTGCGCTGCAGGACCAAGCGCGAACAGGAAGTCGCAGAGCTGAAGAAGGCCATCGAGGAGGAGACAAAGAACCACGAGGCCCAGATCCAGGAGATGCGACAGCGCCACGGCAGCGCTCTGGAGGAGCTGTCCGAGCAGCTGGAGCAGGCCAAGAGGGTGAGGCACCAAATCCCACCCTCCTCCCCCCCAAAAAATAATCCACTATCGCTAACCTCTGCCTGTCTGATTGTGTCCAGCTGAAGGCCAGCCTGGAAAAGACGAAGCAGAGCCAGGAGAGCGCCAACAAGGAGCTGGCCGGCGAGGTCAAGGGCCTCCAGCAGGCCAAGACGGACTCCGAGCACAAGAGGAAGAAGCTGGAGGCTCAGCTGCAGGAGTCGGTGGCGAGGCTGACCGAGGGCGAGCGGGCCAAGGGCGAGCTGGCCGAGCGCTCGCACAAGCTGCAGGTGCCTGGCCGAACGCACGCTCAGATAGATGTCTGCTGCTGAGAGGAACTGGAAATAGCTGGACCCCTAATGCCGGTTAGGGCAGGAAATAACCAGTTTAGCTTTGGCTGTTGTGCTTTTTTTGAAACAGAAAAATCTGTTTGTCGGTCAGGCCTTTTCTTATTTGATCTCAGAGATCGACCGATTTGATTTTGGAGGTCAAAGGTGAGTGTGACCTCATGAACCCAATATCTCAAAAGCACCTGGAGGGAATTCTCTCGTGATTTTTGGCACAAATGTCCACCTGGACCCAGTGACCAACTCAGGTGAATCAGGTGGGCAAAGGTCAAAGGTCAAAGCAAAGGAATCTAAACAATAGCCAGATCAAACAGGTGTTCTTTCGTCGACTGGTTCTGTTGCTACTTATTTTTATCTTTGACGTTTTTTTGTGGTTGTTCCTTAATCAGCTATTCAGCACTAAATGCTCCAAAGCGTAGCTGGTGACTGCATGAAGAGAAGCGCGTAAATATTTAGTGGAAATGTTTCCCGCAAAACAAGATCACTCTAAATTCTCTCGCTTACTTTAATTTCTAAACTGTACAAGAAATAAAGGTTGCGAATAAAGCGTTTATATAACAAAACGTCCCATCATACAGATTAGCTTTCTAAAGATTCGGCCAAGGTGAAAAGAGCTAAAAGCACGGCTAAATTAACCATTTTGTATGAGCAAATGTGATGATTGTGGATTCGAAATTGATGATTAAATCTTGATTCTTATAAGGGTTGAACGTAAATGCAGTGCTTCATTGGAATTCACTCGCCTGCTAGCATCTGTTCTGGTAGATCGTACAGGCCCGCTTTCGTTTGAATGTGACTAATCGACGCGTGTGTGCGACGCCTTGCGTGCAGACGGAGCTGGACAACGTCTCGGCCCTGCTGGAGGACGCGGAGAGGAAAGGCATCAAGACGGCCAAAGACGTGGCTGGCCTGGAGAGTCAGCTGCAGGACACCCAGGTGACGTGACGGCCCCACCAGCGCTCGATCGCCACATGGAACGCGGCAGCGGGGGGTTCCCGCTTGGCTCACCGCCGCAAGTGTTCCTTTTTCAGGAGCTTCTGCAGGAGGAGACGCGCCAGAAGCTGAACCTCAGCAGCCGCATACGCCAGCTGGAGGAGGAGAAGAACGCCGTGCAGGAGCAGCAGGAGGAGGACGAGGAGGCGCGCAAGAACCTGGAGAAACAGATGCTCACCTTACAGGCTCAGGTGGGAGGGGTGGTCGCAGAAACAGCGATCAGAGATGGGGGTTCTTTTCATCCTCTGAATGATATTTATCTGATGAAAGTGTCCTGCTTCGCATCCATAGCTGTCGGAGAGCAAGAAGAAGCTGGAGGACGACGTGGGAACAATAGAGGGCCTGGAGGAGTTGAAGAAGAAGCTGCAGAAGGACCTGGAGCTGGCCAGCCAGCGTCTGGAGGAGAAGAGCATCGCTTTTGAAAAGATGGAGAAGACAAAGACCCGCCTGCAGCAGGAGCTGGACGATCTGACTGTGGACCTGGACCACCAGAGACAGACGGTGTCCAGCCTGGAGAAGAAGCAGAAGAAGTTTGACCAGGTGAGGGGGCACTTTGATGGAGACCTTCTGATGGGAAGTTTTCTTTAAAGCCCCTTTTGGATTGAGCCACTCAGCAAGTTTTTACATTTTTATTTGCTACATTTGAATCATGTAGCTTCATGGGTTTTAAGTCTAAACTCGTCTTCTGAGCTTTATGGCAGATGCATTAAGATGGCCTCGTCACATCGTCACAAATGGCAAACATGACTCCCGCTAACCGCTAATCCGACATGCCCCTCTGTAGATGCTGGCTGAGGAGAAGAGCATCTCAGCTCGTTACGCGGAAGAACGCGACCGCGCCGAGGCTGAGGCCCGCGAGAAGGAAACCAAAGCTCTGTCCATGGCCAGAGCTCTGGACGAGGCGCTGGAGGCCAAAGAGGAGCTGGAGAGGGTCAACAAGCAGCTCCGCGCCGAAATGGAAGATCTGATGAGCTCGAAGGACGACGTGGGCAAGAACGTGAGCCTTCAGGCGTCGTCCTGTCATGACCGAGCAGAAAACCACGAAGACGGGAAATAGCTGCGTATCTGCAAAAAGCGCCCAGTCGTCATCCGTGCGTCTGCGTGTCCGTGTAGGTCCACGAGCTGGAGAAGTCCAAGCGAACGCTGGAGCAGCAGCTGGAGGAGATGAAGACTCAGCTGGAGGAGCTGGAGGACGAGCTGCAGGCCACCGAGGACGCCAAGCTGCGCCTGGAGGTCAACATGCAGGCCATGAAGGCCCAGTACGAGAGGGACCTCCAGGGACGCGACGACCAGAACGATGAGAAGAAGCGAGCGCTGGTCAAGCAGGTGCAGGACGCTGGCAGGACATTTAGCGCGCGCGCGTGTGTGTGTGTGTGTGATATCCTGCACTGACCACTTTTAGTGGCTCCTCCCCCTCAGGTGCGCGAGATGGAGGCGGAGCTGGAGGACGAGAGGAAGCAGAGAGGCCTGGCCGTCGCCGCCAAGAAGAAGCTGGAGATGGATCTGAAGGACGTGGAGGGTCAGATCGAAGGAGCCAGCAAAGCTCGAGATGAGGCCATCAAACAGCTGCGCAAGTTGCAGGTAACGACGGCGGCGATGACGCGAACGTGTGAGCGGCTTCACGCCGCTTCGGCTCAAACGCCGAGTCACTGAACGAGCGTCATCTGGCCCAGGCGCAAATGAAGGACTACCAGAGGGAGCTGGAGGACGCCAGGGCGTCCAGGGACGACATCTTTGCGCTGTCCAAGGAGAACGAGAAGAAGCTGAAGAGCCTGGAGGCCGAGATCGTGCAGCTGCACGAGGTACTGGCCGGTGTCACCGGCCTGTTTTTTTTTTTTTTTTTTGCTGCCTCGTACCCGAATGCCCGAATGTCACCGACGTCGACCTCTGACCTCTTTCTCCACAGGATCTGGCGGCGTCTGAGCGGGGTCGGCGCCACGCGGAGCAGGAACGGGACGAGCTGCAGGACGAAATCTCCAACAGCACCTCCGGGAAGTAAGTGGACGAGCCGCGGGGGGGTGGCGTGTGGGGGGGGGGGGGTCGCCTTCTGCATCATGGATCAAAAACTATATAAGCAGGAGCATTCATTCTATTATTTAAGTTTCTTAAATATGTCGCGAGAAAAGCTGATGACGCTTCATTTCGTGATGAAACGGAAATAGAAATATACATTATGTTGAAATAGAGTAATTCATATTTATGTTTTTTTTATTTATATAATTTAATTTTTATCTTATTTTTATTTAATGTTCATTTTATTTTTATCTGTAGTTATTTGTTTTTATTGGGTTGTTATTATTTTTATTTGTGGTTTATTTTTTTATTTTTTTTTAATAAGGGTTTTTTGGTTTACTGTATTCTTTTATTGTTTATTCAGTAGAATTATGCAGATTTATGGATGTGAAACATTTAAAGACAATAGACAACAATACTGAAGAAGGTCGTGGGGAAATATTTCTACTGCAGATGAAACGCCTTTGTATGACTATGAAAATGTGTAGATACCTCAAAAATAATATAGTAGCAAGATCAAATACCTTGTGGAGGGTTAGGAAATACTTTGTTGAAAATTCTACGTTGACAAAAGTCTGATTTTTGAGTTTTTCACTAACGTGTGGCTCAACTTCGATATTTTAATCGGTCATGAACCAGCTAAAGGTCGGACAGGTTCTGCGCAGGTGAAGCTTCTGAGGGCGCCCACGTCCTCATGAGCGGTGAAACTAATGACTCATGCTCGGAGCTCCGTGGAGGCCGCCGTTCTTCTTCCATGCTTTTATTTCGCTGGAGACCAGAAGCCGATGTGGAGCCGATGTGGAGCCGCCGCCCCTCGTCACCTCGTCTCTTGTTTGTGTGTCAGATCTGCTCTGATGGACGAGAAGAGGCGGCTGGAGGCTCGGATCGCCCAGCTGGAGGAGGAGCTGGAGGAGGAGCAGGGCAACATGGAGCTGCTCAACGACCGCTTCAGGAAGTCCAGTATGCAGGTGTGACGGAGCGCCGGAATGTTGCTGCCTGACGCATAAAGGGACAAATACTCCACCTAGTTGTTTCTAAGAGTCATAATTTAGTAATTGCGAGTCTTATTGCGTCCTCCTCTTCTCTTCTCAGGTGGACACGCTGACCACGGAGCTGAGCTCGGAGCGCAGCTCCGCCCAGAAGAGCGAAAACGCTCGCCAGCAACTGGAGCGTCAAAACAAGGAGCTGCGGGCCAAGCTGGGCGAGCTGGAGGGCTCGGTGAAGAGCAGGTTCAAGGCCTCCATCACTGCCCTGGAGGCCAAGATAGCTCAGCTGGAGGAGCAGCTGGAGCAGGAGGCCAAGTGAGACACGAACACACCCCGCACACACTCCTCTCCCGGCTTAAATTATCCAGAGATTTTTTTTTTTTTTTTCTTTTCCCGAATGTGAGATTAAAGCCAAACACGCAGCCCCGAATGCTGACTCATGCTCCTGTTCTCCGCTGAAGGGAGCGAGGAGCCGCCAACAAGCTGGTGAGAAGGACGGAGAAGAAGCTGAAGGAGATCTGCATGCAGGTGGAGGACGAGCGTCGCCATGCCGACCAGTTTAAAGAGCAGGTGCGTCTGAGTGGCCCCGCCCACCCAACCTTAAGATGGAGATGCAGCACTGAAGTTCTGCCCCGCGCATCTGCTTTACATTTGTCATGTGCGCGCGTGTGTGTGTGTGTGTGTGTGAAGGTGGAGAAGGCCAACTCTCGCATGAAGCAGCTGAAGCGCCAGCTGGAGGAGGCCGAGGAGGAGGCCACCAGGGCCAACGCCTCCCGCAGGAAGCTGCAGAGAGAGCTGGACGACGCCACCGAGGCCAGCGAGGGGCTGAGCCGCGAGGTGCACACGCTCAAGAACCGCCTCAGGTAACACACACACACACACACACGTCCGCACGGGCGCCTCTCCCGCTCTTCAAAGTCTTCCCGTTTTGGCACAGCACGTCAAAGTCGAGCTCAAGGGCGCGTGATTGGATTTCGGTGGTCAGAGGTCAAAGGTCACACTTTTGGGCCCTCGCGTTCAGTGCTCCACGCGGATTGTGACAAACATTCTGTCTGCTTGTCCGGCGGAGGGAGGAAAGGAAGGAAGGAGGGAGGGAAGGAAGGAAAGAGGGAAGGAAGGAGGGAAGGAAGGAAGGTGGGAGGGGGGGAAGGAAAGAAGGAGGGAAGGAAGGAAGGAGGGAAGGAAGGAAGGAAAGAGGGAAGGAAGGAGGGAAGGAAGGAAGGTGGGATGGAAGGAAGGAAGGAAGAAGGGAGGGAAGGAAGGAAGGAAGGAGGGAAGGGGGGAGGGAGCCTTCAGATTTTTACACAAACGTCAGCTCGGGTTCAAGTGTGAACTAATTCACTATCGGCGGTCAAAGGTCAAGGCGGCTGCGGGCGGCTGCAGGCGGCTGCTGTGGCCGACAGCGCACACGGGAGAAGTTTGCCCTGCAGCCATTTTGCCAGAAAGTCTCTTCTAACAAAAGGCAAGACAAAGTGTTACAGTGTCTGCTTAACCCAAACTATGATCTTTTCCTACAAATAATTAAGTATATTTTCTACCTAAACATAATGAAACTGCCACAGAAAACTTAAAATGATAATAATTTGGGGGGAAAAAAACAAAAAACAGCAACAGGATAAATAGTTAATGCTGCGTATTCTCTTGATGGTTAGATACAGTATATTGGGACACTGTTGCATTTCGATTCTGCACTTCAAATCAAATTGTTTGGTTTTTTTGTTTGGCTAAAAGTGATCTCAAAGCAACAGCAAAGTCATTTCCAGGCGGGATTCGAGCCTCCCGGACGTCCTGGACGCCGTGTGACATTTGTCTGGAGGTCCAGCAGACGAAGGTGCAAACACCGCCTCCGACGCACTGACCTGTCCCTCCTCTCGCCCCTCGTGCTCCCGCAGGCGCGGCGGCCCCATCAGCTTCTCATCGAGCCGCTCCGGCCGGCGCCAGCTGCAGGTGGAGGGCACGTCGTCCCTGGACCTGCTGTCCGACGACGAGCTGGAGAACAAGATCACCGACAACAACGCCAACGACGCGCCCACGCCCCAGCCGGAGTGAACCGGCCGGAACCTGCCCAGAACCCTCAAGTCGTCCCTGCTCCCTCTCCGACCACCTCGGCACCAAGGACGCCCCCCCACCCCCACGCCCCCAATCCAGATTTTACCTCTCAATCCTCCCCCCTAGACCACACCAGCAGCTGGACGACCTCCTCGCGCCGCAAGACCCCGCGGCTCTGCCTTACCCCCCCCTCGCCCCCCCGTCGGGCCGCGGGGCTCTGCGACAGCATCTCCCATCATGCTTTGAGAATATAGACGACTTCAGTATAACCTCCAGTAACCAATGTAAACGTTAGCGATAAAAAACCCAGCGCTCCCGGCCGGCTCACATCTGAGCGCCTGGCAACCGACGCGCTAGCTAGCCCGCCGGATGTTAAAGAGCGTCACGGCTGCAGGACGCGACGGATATCGGCGTGAGGGCGGGCGGGCGGGCAGCGCCGCCGCCGCGGCTCGCCCGCCGCCGCCGCAAGAAACGCAGTCTGTCCACCATACGAGTCACTTTAGTCACGTTAGATGAGCCGCAGCTCGCTCGCGTCTCCGCAGGACTGTTTGCTTGTGTATGAACATAGAAGCTGCCTTGTTGCCGCGGCGCCCGTTTAACCCGCGCTGAATGTTCCCGACGCTAGGCCGTCTTCTCCGCTCCCCATGACTTGGCGCGAGCGGCGAGCGCTGCGGCTTGGCCCGCCCGCCCGCTCGCGCCTTCCCTCCCTCGCCCCCCCCTTCTCTTCTTCTGTGCCTTTTTTTTTTCTCTCTCTCTCGCTCAAACCTGAAACACAGTTATGCCACATATACTGTTCATATATTGAGACGTGCGTAATTTTGTGAAGGTCTATGTATTTTAATAAAATATTCATAAAGTTGCTTATGCAATGAGGTATTGATTACAAAGCTGATTTTTCTTTTGCTGCTTGTGGAGGATCTTTGCGACTTTGTGGCTTTCCTCTTGTTGACAGCTCTTATGCTTTTTTTGAGTTATGATTTAATAACCATCAGGCATGAAATGCATTTATTCCCTCTGCTGATGTACACGGGAAAGAGCGAACATTATTGCCCATTGATAAACTGTGCTCTTGTGCTAATTACGTACAGTTTTAGGGGTTTATGTGATGCATTAAAGCCGGCGGCGGCGGTCGCTCCCACCGCGTCAACGGTTTAACTTTCAAACCGCTCCAACATCATTTATGTACGATAATAATGCTCGGACATGAGCGATGTCACCCACTTTTGCTAATGAATCTGCAGGAAATCGCATGACGCTGCCGCGCGCGGCTGGCAGCTAACGGAGGCAACGACAAAATAAAGCGAGGCCACGCGAAGTTCTGGGGAGGCTGAGGTGGGTTTAATGGCTGCTGGGAGAAACTAACAGGCAGCGTCCGGGTGAAATAAAGGTGGAAAAAAAATTATAAGTAGACGGACGCCGGTGTGTTTGGATGGAATAAATCTTCGAAAGAATAAGTAGTGATAAAAGTTATTATTTGTGTGGAATAAAGTTTTCAAACAAAAAGACACACAAAGTTGGTTTTGGATGGAGTAGACCTTTAGAATTAAGCATGTGCCTACTGAAAGTGTGTGTGTGTGTGTGTGCGCGCGTGTGTGAGAGAGACGTGAAGAGGAATTCACCAACTGGAATTAACCATGTAGCAGCACTATGACGCTCAAAGATGTGTGTGTGTGGAGGGGTCAGGGGTCACCGCTGTCACCCCGGGGGGGTCATGGAGGAGAGTGTGCCATCTTTTAGTGTGACAGGGGTCAAAGGGGAGGAGCTAAACACAACAAAACATCAAATATTTAGGAAATTATGTGACATTTCTCCGAGGAGGTTTCCCCATCAAGCCCTTTTGGCGTTTCTATGGCAACCATATGGGAGGATTGATGATAATAAATGAAAAAAAAGTGTCAATAGAGGAGCAAACCCACCGATAAAACTCAGCTCACCATTTGGCTGCTGTCACAGGCCAGTGAACGCACCACAAATAAGCCTATTTATTTTCATGTGATCAATCAATGAGCAACCGGAGGCCTCGAACGTCTCCAAGTTCACTCTCGGCAGGCGTGTGTGTGCGTGTGTGTGTGTG
>CAAKHG010017637.1:0-22686 GCA_901007715.1 Dactylopterus volitans
CCAACCGTATCAGTGTTTGTCATCTAACAGTGAACATTCCAGCTGTGACTCACCATGACACATCTGAACGCGAAGACACACACACACACATACACGCACACACACACACACACACACACACACACACACACACACACACACACACACACACACACACACACACACACACACACACACACACACACACACACACACACACACACGCACACACACACACACACAGCTGAGTCTGGGAAAGTCAGTCCAGTACCAAATAAGTAACTGCGGTGGGAGACTGCCTGGTGGAGCCAGAACCACTTAGTGTTCACTGGGGATGAGACTGTTTGACAGAAGCAGAGGGAATCAGAGAGCTGGAGAACAGAGAAGCCAGATATGAAATAGAAAGAAGTGAGGTGTGTTTGAGAGATTGTCCACAGGTCCATAAGTAAAACAAAAAAAAAAAAGGAAAAGAAAAAAGAAAAGAGCATGTTGTTCAGGGAGCTTTTTTATCTGTCAGGAAACAAATCCTGAGGCTTGACAATGAAAGAATGAACGAATGAATATCAGGGAGTCCCCAAAAGAGAATCCACACAATTTTCTTTAGCCCATTGGTTTAGCTGATGGAGCTAAAAGTAAGGGCTGACTATTACTCCTGGCTTATACTAATCAATGGCCCGTGTGCGTGTGTGTGTGTGTGTGCGCGCGTGTTTGTGAGAATAGAGAGGCGGGGTCTTCAGTTTGCACAATTTGTCCAAACCACTTTAGCTGCCCCCGGGTTTTCAGATGCAGGACGTTGTGAGGTCCAGGAGCCGAGTCGTCCGCCTGAAACTCTATAGGCTGCTCATATTTTGATCAGTTCTTTTTTTTTTTTTTTAAGTATGCCATTACACTTATTTTTCCATCACATTGCTCTCAATACATCAGCATTGTCCTGTATGTAACTTATTTCCCGAGGCATTTGTCAGCTGTGCGGGTCAAACTGAATCCTCAGGAAGCGCGCAAGGTGAGTGACATTGCTCAGATGTTTCTATGGCAACTAATGCTGCAGCCGTGCTTTATTGTAAATGACGATCATTGCGCCTTTGTGTTTGTTTTTGTAAAAATTGAGAAACAGTGTGATAATTGAATAAACGGCAAACAGTTGATTGTTAATATATTATGCTTTAAAATGACTGAATGAATTAGATAATTAAGTTCAAGTTAGATGAAAAAGAAAAGCCTGAATAAAGGTGCCAGATTAAAATGAAACAAAGGGAGATGAAGAAAATTAAACAGCCACTATTGTTTGGGTGCTGGCTGCAACAGTTTTCCTGCTTTATAGGACCTTTATCTTCAGATATATTGGGATTTTGCGGCAAACAGATCTGGCTGAAGTGGGCATGGCTTCCGGACAGCTGTTTGGAATTAAAACATGTGAAACTTTTTTTCTTTTTTTTTCAATTCTGTTTACCACTTCATACCCCAGTCCCAGTACAAGCGGGTAAGCATCAGTCTAGTATAGTTATATACAGACGGTACACAGACGTAATGTACACTCAAACGGCTGCAGGAAGTTTGAAGCCTTCAGGCAGGTGTCGCTCTATATTTTGTAATTTTATTTATTTATTTTTTCAGAAATCCCTCTCAACGACTCAGATGCATCTTTTTACCCATATTTCTATATTGATTTCAATTTAATTCTTTTGATTTCTGAATTTACTTGTCCTCAAGGGAAATCTTTTATCTGGTATCTGCCATCAGCATATCAAATAGAAAAAAGGAAGTCTGTGCCGTGTGTTATTAGTAGAATTGTTATTAGAAATAGTATTTTAATGATGATAGTATTTTCTTGATGGACGAATGGGGGCTGGGGGAGGACCAGGAATTCATCCCTATCAACGTTGATCTGGGTCAGTGGGGGAGGAGGAGCTCCCCAGCTGCTACACACACACTGCTGGTGTGTTTATGTGTGCGCGGATATACATATCCATGTGTGTGCGCACGTCACAGTCAGTCTCGTAACTGTCATTAATCCAAACCCACTGCAGCATCCCTGCTCGGTGTGCATGTGCGAGACTGTTGTGTGACTGTATTTTCTATTACTGAGTGAGCAGATGTTTTACTATGTGTGCGCGTGTGTGTGTGTGTAAGTGTGGTCATTTCCCTGCTGTAGCTCGTTCTGCCAATGCATCACACAGTCGACGCCAAGAGCAATATATGAGCTGATGTCAAAATTAGCAAGATTAAGAGTCTATGGCCACGAGACACAGACCACAAACGCCTCATCATGGGGTCTTTTCAGTGGAGGTTCTGGTTGTTTTGTCATACAGACAGAAAAAACCCCAACAAAAAACACAATTCTGAGCAAGTGAGATGAAATGTACCTGGATGATTGGGTGTGAGCTTCAGCGCGCTGGTGCAGATGAGCGGCACCATGCCTGAATAGTGGAAAAAAAAAAAAAAAGTTCTTTCAACTGCCCCTCGAACGCAGCAGCAATCAAATCAGTACATGTGAAATAAAAAGAATGAATGTAGTGAATAAAATGTTCCCCCCCGGCCCCTCCAGGTTAGATGCTATGCTGCTTCAAGAGCAGTGTTGCAATATGAGTGAGCGTATGTATGTGTGTGTGTGCATGTGTGTGTGTGTGTGTGTCCACTAGGTGTCTCAGTCTGTTTAAATTAGATGTTTGCGGCAGTCAAACCTCCACAAGTCAACCGAGTAGCGGTTCATTTTTTTTTTTTTTTTAGATTGGTCCTGAACATTCTTGGGAATTTTAATCTTTTATCTCCCATCATTGATCGGTTATTTGTTTTCATATTAACGTATTTTTCGACCTTTTTTCCTGCACTTTTATATCTTTCTTTCACCCCGTCTGCCTCCATGACAGATTGCTACATTTAATTCTTACTGCAGCCACGTTCTCCTCTCTCATTTAAACAGGGAGACAGATAAAGCAGAGAAGTGACAGAAATAGAGGGAGGGAAGAAAAGAAAGTTCAGGATGAGCCTGATGAGAATGATGGAGAGATGAGAGGGAGAATACACACACACACACGCGCGCGCACACACACGCGCGCGCGCGCGCGCGCGCGCGCACACACACACACACACACACAGGGAGAAAATCAGGACTAGTGTGACAGTGGGTCAAAGAGTGCTGGAGAAACAAGAGAGAGACAGTGTTTGTGTGTGTATGTGTGTGTATGTGTGTGTGTGAGGGAGAGAGCGATAGAGAGAGAGAGAGAGAGAAGGATGGAGGGAGAAAAGGAGGAATGTAGGGAGGAGGGGTTTAATCCTGCCTGGATTATGGTATAAACTGGTCTAGGAAGCGAGAGAGAGAGGAAGTCCCACCATCCCTCCATCACTCCATCCATCTTTCCGTCCATCCGGTAGCGTATCCATCTCCCGCCGCTGCGTGACTGTGGATCTGTGATGATGTGAGGTCAGCGGGAGGGACGGCGGAAAGGTCTGTTGCAGCCGGAATCCTTTTGGGAGCATGTGCGTCCGTCCTGTTTGGGAATACCACGGTGCCTGAACTCGAGTGAGGACGTCCCAAGTCTTTGAAATCAGCGCTCTCGCTCTCTCTCTTTTTTTTTTTTAATTATTCCTGGCATTCCCCGTAGAGCCAAGAGAAAGGAGCATGGAGAGGAGAAGAGGATGATGGGAGGAGTGGAAATAGGATTAAGACGCATGGAGACGGAGGTTTAGGAACATGGCGAGATACGGCGGTGACTCCTGGTGTGCAGAAGTGACCTTTGACACTGTTGACAAAAGCTCTCCGAACTCTTTCATGTGCCGCGGAATTCAGTTCAGCTGACATCAAATCACCAATCGTTTTTTTTTTTGTTTTGTTTTGTTTTGCTTTTTTTATTTATTTTTTTAAAAATCCCTTTTATTTGTTATCAGTCTATTTTTGATATCTTTTTTCCCTCAAGTTTTCAAGTGTAGTTTGACAACACGACAGGGAGGATAATCTCTGCTGGTGTTCTGCTTGGAAATTACTTGGCCGAGCATTTTAATCTTCCTGCAACCCACTTTTCCGGTTCGTGTTTCTTTTGAAATTAGCAACATGTTTTCTGGACAACGCGTCAGATCGTCTCAGTCTTTTGTCTCACAGGAGAGACTTTCCATTTAAAGGCGTGCGTGCGTGCGTGGGTGCGTGCGCGCGTGCGTGCGTGTGTGCGTGCTTGTGTGTTTGTGTTCCCAGAATCATTCTTAGGAGTCACTTTGAGACTTAAAGCGTCGAGACTTTAAATCTGAGACTTCCCGTCTCCGTCACTGGATGCTGCATGTGATCTCGGTGGACCCTTTGCTTCTCCTCAGCAGGCCTCCGACTGTTGGAGACCCTCCACGCGTTGCCATGGATCATTTTACGGTTTAGGCTGCTCACTCTCGGGATTCACACCTGAATATGTGTCAGACAGCTGTGGACCGGATCTCTAGTGTTCTGTAAAGATTATTTCACCAGGCAAGTTGACAAATACAGTTTCCGGGGCTGTTGTTTTGTAAATAGACTGAATTTGAGTGCATTTGCATATGGAAAGAGGCGCAGAGAGTAGATCAAACCTGCTGTTTCATGAGGAAAGTTGTGCTGAAGTTGTAGTTCCAGGACACGCACGGACATCCTTTGTGATGCAGAATTCCACACTGAACGAAGGCAAAGAGAGCGAGGAAACGGGTTGAGACTTAAATCACGTCAAGTGGGGAGGAAAGTGAATTTGAAATCTGGTGAAACTTCAAAGATGATGCTGGAAGTTTAAAAAAAAACAAAAAAAAAAAAACAACTCAAATCAAAACTGACTTCAGTTTTGAGTTGGCTCATTTTAACAGTCCATGCCAGATCACTCGTGTGACTTCCTGACTCCAGACCGTAAATGCATCATCGTGGTCTGCATCCACGACCACGTGTGCCATCGGCCCGGCTGCACCTCCTGCACTGACCTTTTCACCCTGCGTGTTTTGCACTGTGACCCGAGCACTTGTAATCTCACTCTGCATTGTCCCAATTTCACGCTTTTCTCTGGGCGCCAGCGTGCAGCGAGCGCCGGACGGATGCGGATCGCGTCGTCTGCAGGGATGACCGGCTGGGGCCGGGGAGACGCCGGGGACGCGAGTAAATGGGACGGAAGTGGGCCGCACCGGGGGAGGCTGATGATGCTCCTGTGGATTATCCTCTCCGGCTCTCTGTGCCCGATGGTGGACGGCCAGATGAAGATCTCACCGGAAACGTGAGTGCAGTTCCACTAGAAAAAAAAACCCTGAAACTGACTTTTTACCTTCCATAAGGGATGGAACCACCAGCAGGACCCATATCAGCCCAAGCTGAGATGTGACAAACATGGATCAATACTGAAATATGCAGCAATTTATGCTGTCACCATGATGTTGCCGTGATAACAGGCCACCCTGTGATAGGAGCTACGTCCCCTCCTGCCTCTGATAGTCATTTGCAAACTGCAGCTAAAACTATGCAACGACCATATAATACAAGTATGTAACACAGGATTTAACCGACGCTTACAAAGTGGGGTTCCGTGTGTCACCTGTCTGAGGTGATGATGTAATTTGTCATGAACCCCTGACCGATCCTGTAAATGTTTTAGCACAAACTATCGGTATCATGGAGTGGAAATGAAACCTATGGCATCACACATCGTTGCGAAAAAAAAACACCCAAATTCAATTTTGCCGATACTGAATCGCTCATTTGC
This sequence comes from Dactylopterus volitans, assembly GCA_901007715.1. Taxonomy (NCBI): domain Eukaryota; kingdom Metazoa; phylum Chordata; class Actinopteri; order Syngnathiformes; family Dactylopteridae; genus Dactylopterus; species Dactylopterus volitans. The sequence goes on from CAAKHG010017637.1 coordinate 5,670, forward strand.
ATAAATTTCTGTCAAAGGACCATAAAGTGACGGTCTTGTGCTGTCTAGCCTCTTCACAAGTTTTTTGAAAAAAAAAAATTCAAAAAAAAAATTAGAAAAACATACAGTCTTCATACCTTTTTCCTGATTGGATATCATTGTTTGAATGTAAATATAAATATCAACCCAGAATAGATGCTTCATTAAGACAGCGATGGCCTGGCAGGTCCACATGCAGCGCTCCCCCTCTTAAAGCCAGTATGAGTCAGCCGTGTCCTTTCTGTTTTGGCTGGTGACAGCACACAGATACATATGGGCCACGCGGGCACCTGTGGAGAGCAGCTACAGGAGCAGCCAAACTATACCGCAGCCTCGCTTTTGGCCTGACTTTTCATTATATTTGAGCTATATACACAGCTCTTGTTGGGACAATACAAATATGATTATAGCATTGAATGTTCTTTTTTGTCATCCTTCTTCTGGCTCAGGCTGCCTCATTCTTTTAATTCTATTTTTTTTCTCTATTTAAGCTTAACCAGCATTTTTGTATTATAGTAAATTTGACCACTGCATTACAGCTTGAGTATTTTTCATTTAATCACAAATGGCTAACATCTCATCAGAGCTCGGAAACATTACCACGTTTGACACGGTAAGCGAGTTTGGAATCCCTGCTGTGACCAGATTGCGCTGCAAAATAGGCCTCCAGTGCCGACTGCTGTTGCTTTGCTCCGAGGCGCTTGTCATTCCACAAAGGTGTTTTTTAACACACTTTAACAGGGACCCAAAGTGAATCAGAAAACCTGAAAATAAAAATGTCATTTACCAGCATTATTTTTGAGAGAAGAAACCAGATGAGGCTCATTTGTTGAGCCGTTCTCAAATCTACCGCTGACCAATAGCAACTCAGGTCAATACAGTGCTGCCAGTCGACAATAGCCTGTTAACAATGCGTGTGTGTGCAGAAGAGTTATTGACGTGTTGTTAGTGTCCCTGCACGTTGGGGCCTCAGCACACATGCGCGTACGTGAGAGGGTTTGCTGTCAGCATGCAGGCTTGTGTGGCTAAAGGGAGATTAAAGCTCCGGGACAGCAGAGTTCACCCGGGCTAGCGCAGGTCTCTGAGCCCAAAGTGCTCCACTCTGATTGGGGAAGATCTGGCAACAGGCCCCTCTGAATCTGGAGGTCAGCAGGTGCATGACCGGAATATTTCAGGCCAGGAGGGACACGTCTTTAGCCTCTGAGGGAACGTTGCTCTGCAGTCACAGGGAAATCGGATGACTCACGCTGAGACATCATTAGGGCTGATGCGCCTTTTACTTCCTGCAAACCTGGGATTTATTATTTACTCCGTTTGAAAAAAAATTAGATTTGGACATTTCCTTGTTGAATAAAAACAACAAAACTGTCCTGGTCAGAAAATAAAAAGAACAATTTTAGTTTCACCGTAAAAAGAGACTTCAAAACAAGTCTGCTCTGTGTATAGTGAAATTTAGTCTGATATAAAATTGAGTATGTGGTCCGATAAGCATGATATGGAACATACACACAGATACTACAGTTTCACAAGACCTGCAATTTGATAACAATGAAGTTAATTTTGCCTTTTGAGGATGATTTTCACGGATTGAAACTGAGACCGATGCCAGGGCCACGCATCATGATGCTCGCGCCGATGTCTGCGAGCTCTGAATCCTCACATTTTTGAATGAGCACACTTGTATTTCAGAATGAACATATCAACAAGTCAACCAATGATCAGCCAGCTCTCATGTACAACCCTGCCTGCTAACTAGCAGCGAGCTTGCCCGACTCCCCATAGGTGCGGCCATCTGTCACATCCTGTCCACTTTCTCACCTCTGTTACCTTAACATGGCTGCCTTCACATGATTTATAGAATTACTGCATGTTGTTGATCGCCAGAATCCCGGTGACCTGGCGGGGCGACAGCTTTTACTGTCACCTTCACACTAATCTGCTTTAGTCTGTTATTGGTGAATTCAGGATAACCTCCTAACATCACTGGCTGCAAACAACACGGCCCCCTCCAATACGCTATACTTATTAGCCTTTAATTTTTTTTATCGATGACTCATAAAGTTCACTCAGGCTGAGTGACTTGGATTCATTTTTTTTTACCCTGGTATTTCTGGTAATGCTTTCATTTTAGTTCAAATTCCCAGCAAATTCATCTAAAAGGACGCAGCTGAGTATTTTACAGTGCATCACAATTCAGTTTAGCTATATTTCAATTATACTGACTTAACTGATAATCATCGCTGACTATCATTTTATCACCTTTGAAGTTCAGTTATTGTCCTTTACTAAGAGCAGCTTTTGCCAGCTTGCAAACTTTACAGTTTTGACTTACAAAACCACATAATATTTTTAACAACAACAAAATGCTTCAACTTATGAAGCATTTACTCAGGGCTCCTAACATTAGCAAACAACATCATCATCAAGCACAATGATAGTTATTCCAAACCTCTTATTTTTCTCTTATGGCTTGTGACTGCTAAATGAAATATTTGTAAATGATGTATTAGCAGCTGATTAGACTATTTACAATGAATGTGCTGCTGCTTGATAAATGACGACAGCTGGGAACTGACGGCATTGTTTTTGTGCTTGCGTGTCCCGTGTGCAGCGTGCAGCAGTGGGCCGTGTCCTTTGGTAAAGAGATCGCTGCTCTGTCCGCCAGATACTCAGGAGCCAAACTGCTGCAAAAAGTAAGACACCATACACAAATGCAAGCATGCACACGTTAGCAAACACACACACACCGACATACACACACGCACACACACGCGCGCGCGCGCCATCACACGCCTATGCACTCGCCAGCTACACGTGTGCTTAGATACTGTACGTACGCAGAATACAAATATGCCCCATGACATCTAAATATCGGATGCTGACATTCTAAGGTTACCTCACAGTAATTTGAATCATTTAAAAGTGACAATCTGACTAAAAAGAATTTACTGATTCACAATTTTGCCGGAGACAAATCGAGAACGCACAAGGAACAAACTTAAATATGTGAGACAAATGTGCTTCGGTGTGAGAGAGACAGTCGGAGATCAAACACGCCGCAATAAGACCGAGTCTGCATTCATCTGTTCTCCCCCTCCCCGTCACTCTCATCAGCCAATAGGAAGACGTCAGACTGGCACACATTTGCTGTGCAACATCTGCACATGGCCCAGAGACCAATCTGATGACACACTTATTTCAAATACTTAGAGTCAGACACACTTAAACGCCTGCACTGTGCGATATTTGCTTCTCCTCGAAAAGAAAAGGGGAATCAATACTTTTTTTTTTGGGGGGGGGGGGGTTTGTTTGTTGGTTTCATGTTTATTTTCCAAAGTGTGCCCCTGCAACACATCAAAACGACATCAAAACCATTGGAGCTGTCTTGAGCATTTTTGTACGCTGGATTAATTGAAGAAAAAGGGCAATTTTGTGTGAATTTTTGTGTGATTCCAAGAAGATGCGATGCTTGTGTGTGTGCCTTTTAGTAATTAGGAAGTGCAGCGCTCCTCTGCATGCCACCCTGTGGAATCCCTAGCAGGCCCATTCACCATCTGCCACACACACAAACTGATTCCTCATAGAGGCAGCATACTGTATATGAATCCTTGCACAAAATATCATCCAGAGAAACAGAACAAATAACCAACACCCAAACATTTGTTATTTGTGTTTAAATAGCGGATTGGATTGAAGCTATTTTCCCTGAGAAACCTCATAAGACGGGCGCGTAAGAGAGTTGGCTGGCGAGAGCGGAGATAGCAATTAATACTCTACTGTGATATGGAGGCAGTTGCTGTAGCAACAGTATGAGTAATATCAGTATTTAGATATGAAGTTTTCCGCCAGTTTCAGGCTTTATCTTTAAGCCAGTGGGGTGTAAAAAAAAAAAAAAAAAAAAATCAGTGAATGCATTAGTTGAGTCTTGGCAACAAGAGGCTATAAATCACGCACCTCTGTCTAATCGATGGCTTGCTCCTTATCCAGGGTGGATTCAGGGAGTGTGTTTCCTTGGCTGAGTAAACAGGATAGGATATTGAATGTCTGAGTTTATGTTTGAAGACTGTAAAAAAAAAAAAAAATCTATTACAGCTTTGTTGCAAAGTGGTTTTATGATTATTTGCAGCAGGCTCTGAGAGAGCATTTCCACTCTCGTATTACATCTGATTGTCTTCAGTGCGTCTAAATTAGTTTGGCTCAAAGTGAATTCAAAAGCCTAATCTGGGAATGTGAAAACAAAAACTATATGTCATAGCCTGCAATGTAAATTGCAAATTGCAAACTCCCACAACAAGAGAAACAACTGGCTCATGGGTTTTCCTGCACCTGCACTTCTGTTATAAAACATGTAATTTCATGAATGACATGTAACAAAAACAAAAACAAAAACACAGCCTATGGAAGCAAAACAGTCGGGCCCATCCATCTTCCATCACCCTTCTGGCTTTCGTTTTCTGCATGCTGCATATGAACGTCATTGCGATCTCGTGAAATGACAAGCAAAAAGCTTAAAAAAAAGGGCTTTATGATAACACACGTAAAACGGGAGCTGTCAAATCTCTGTATTTACACGCAATATCATGAGACCCGGTTTTCTATGTCACATATTTCTATATTTAATTGTTTTGCGCATATCTTACAGTCTTGAAAGCAACCGGAAAAGACTGAAATGTTTACTGGAAATTTGTCATCTGTCACAATTCATGCAGTCGTCGTCAATGCAGGAAATTAACTTCAAGCAACTGCCGGGGTAAACAAAGCGACCAGCTACTATCAGCAATAATTTTAATGGAGTCGCAGACGCTTCCGACGCAGAAATGAAGTGACCGCAGTGTCCTCAGGATTAGAAAACTAATTGAGTTGAAAGTGTTTTGGTCAGTTCACTTTGTATCAGACGCAAACATTTTAGAGGAATGTGGTGAAAATGGATGGGCAGGGACACTGTTGATGATTTTCATTCATTTATGTGAGAACATACCCAATATTTTAGAGCCAAGTTAATAACGAAGCTCGTGAAAAACGGTTTGCGTTCCTCTTCGTCTTTGCTTACTGACTGCTCATTCTTGGGCGGCGCAATTCCTGCGAAAGCTGGTTCTAGTTATTTTTTTACAAAGGCTGAAACGCCTTCATATGAAAAATTGTATGTTGTGTGTGTGGAAACCAGTCCTCAGGCAGGCAAAGATTTTTTTTTAATGATTTTTCACGATTATCTTGTAGCATTAAACTCGACTGGAGGGACAGATAACTTTTGAATTTTTACTATAAACACTGTCGCTTTAAAATGCTCACTTGCCCGAAACAAAAGTGGTTACTAATCACCTCCCTGCATGTGTTTTGAAGAAATACAAGGATGTTGAGGGTGTGGTGAAGATTGAGGAGGTGGACGGAGAGGAGCTGGTGAAGAAATTTGCAGAGGAGATGGAGGAGATGCTTGGGAGGAAGATGAAATCTGTCAAGGTAATATAACGTAAAATGAAATCCTTTGTGGTAACCGATCGGACACGTTTTTTTTTTTTTTTTTTTTTTGTGATATAATATCATTAGGTTTACACACTGTAATGCAAAAGGGTGTAACCAGTTGTATTTTATCACAGAGGTTAGCTGAAGCAGCAGAGGATGCAGATTTGTACCACGAGTATAACGAAACAATGGAGGTAGGTGAAAATATGCTCTCTATGCGTTGTGTGAAGTGTTCGTTTTCTTATGTCTTGCGCATATCGTATGTCTAGATTGAAGATGACAAATTAGGAGCATGCAACACGATTTGCATGATGCTTTCTGGTATTCCGTGGTAACTGCGGTACGGCCATCCCACATCACCCCCACGTTTCAATAGCTCGTCACCGTGGAATCTATGTGGTCGTCATCTGCTGCTGCTGCTTTATCTAGTTTGACTACTACAACTCCATGTTGATCAACATGGTGGATGAGGACGGGAATGCTTTGCCTCTGGGAGGAGAATTCCCTCTGGAGGAAAACGAACATTTCAACAAGCTGCCAGTCAACACACAGCTCAGCAACATCCAAGTCCCCACGAACGTCTACAACAGAGGTGCAGAGCACGGACACGCGCTCAGGCCGCCATTCACCTGCTTATCCCGAACGTGTACATATTCACTTCTGTGGTTTCCTGCTCTTTCCCCCTCTCTGTAGACCCAGACATCCTGAACGGAGCCTACATGTCCGAGGCTCTCAATGATGTGTTCATCGATAACTTCCAGAAAGATCCCACTCTCACCTGGCAGTATTTTGGCAGTTCTACAGGTTTCTTCAGGCTGTACCCAGGTAACAACACACTCACACACACACGCTTGCTCGCTCACTCTTTGTGTAAGGTCAGATAACCTGGACGTCTCCCAGGGTCGCCGGTTCTTCGGCTGCACTTCATCCAGCTTTGGCAGACTGTTGAGACAACGTCAACCGTGGAAATGGAGGCCAGACTGTGCACTTGCACAGCAACTAGCAACACACAATCTCAGATGTGATGACTCCAGATTAGCCAGCGCGTGGTTGCTGGGTGCTGCTGAATTTGCTTCTGCGTGTGCGTGTGTGTGTGCGTGTGTGTGTGCGTGCGCGTTTTGCGTGCGTGTGTGTGTGTGAAAGAGGGAGCGAGCAGGGAGAGTAATTAGCGGAGGATTTGTGAGACAGCTTGTTTTACTCGTCTGCTACCTCATTCATCACTCCCCCGTTTGACAGTCTGTCAACATCCATCAGTCCATCTCTTCATCTGTCCATCCAGCCAGCCAGACACGGCACTTTTTTCCCAACTGATTGTCAGCGTTTGCTCAGTCTCTCTCCCCTTTCCTCGGTCCCCAGGGATCCAGTGGATCCCAGACGAGAACGGTGTCGTCACCTTTGATTGCAGAAACAGAAACTGGTGAGGCCGTATTCCTCTCAGGAAGTGACACTTGCCTTATGAATCTTTATAGCTCTGTTCATTTGTTGTGAGTGAAATATTTAAAAGTTATGTCCCTTTTACTTACATCTTTTAGAACTTTTGCAAGGTATAAAATGTTTTATTAAGTATATTTTTTCTTATTCGATTGCAGTTTAATAAATTATGTAAAGTCATTGGGTATAATTCAAAGCATCAGGCTGCCTGCATTAATTCTCTAAGCTCATTTTGTCGTGTTATAGGTCTCATGTCTTTTCCGTAAATTCTATCTAATTATATTCCGTTCATGTCGTGTGCTTACGTTTGTCTTAAATCTAATCGTCATGGACCCCGTAGGAACAAAGTACATAGTGGAAAGAGACAGAGTAAAGCCATTAGCCCTAAGCATCCAACTCCACTGTTGCATGCTTGGAAAATTGGATTAAAAGGTAAATATGTCAGGGCTGACATAAGATGTAGAGGAGCAAATGAGTCTCTATCATCAGCATGAAAAGATTATCACACTAAAGTCCAATTTGAGGGTCAATACACATGTACAATTTAGGTATCATGATAAGGCTGACCGAACGCGACTATCATCAGACAGGGTATAATAGCTGGATTAGCGATCCCGTAAAGGCTATCAAATCCCAGGAACCCGGTCCGGTCATCAGACAGGTCACGGCGCGTCTTGGAAAGCAGAAATCAAAGATCACGACGGCGAGTATCTGGATCACAGCTGCTGTAGGGGAGGAAATCTCATTTATGGTAACGAGCTTGTAAATTAAGGAGATGACAATAAAGAGATGAAGGGAAGCACGGACAGAAGAACGGAGAGACAAATAAAGGGATAAGGCTTGACCTTTGTGTCCTCTCTCTCTGTCTGCTAGGCCACTGGTAAATAACGATGCGGCGCCCGCGTCGGCGCCCGCGTCGGCGCCCAAGCCCTGTTTGGTTTCGCGTTACATTGCAGCCCCTCTCCTTATCTCCCTTTTCAGGTACATCCAGGCAGCCACTTCTCCTAAAGACGTGGTCATCGTGGTGGATGTGAGCGGCAGCATGAAGGGACTGCGGCTGACCATCGCCAAGCACACCATTAACACCATTCTGGACACGCTGGGAGAAAACGACTTTGTAAACATTATAGCGGTAAGTTGCGGGCCGGTCGCGGCAGAGGCGCGGGGGGGGGGCAAGATGCACGTGAGCAATCTAAGACTCATCTAAGAGTCTAAGACCTGATGAGTGTGAGGGAGAGATTAGCGACCTCGCACAGGAGCGCACATATGTTGGCACACAGGTGTTGAAACTTAACCGAGGGGGCGGGGGAATTGCACACAGTTGGAAACGAGCGCCGCTGCAGAATTCATGCAACATTCGGCTCACACCAGGCGTTTCATTTTCAATGAAGAGGTCAAAGATTCCGTTTTTGTTTTGTTTTTTTTCCCAGGTTTTTCAGGATTTTGTCTGTGTGTAGCTCCGCGACTACAAATCAGTATAATAAGCATGCTTTATCGTGGTATTACTGTGTGTAATCATATGCCTCCTCCAAATCCGCTGCCGTTAAGCTGTTTCTACACAGAATTTAAAGCCACACTCTCCTCCCTCCGCCGGCCAAGCAGCAAAATGAAAATTTGCCCTTGAATTTTGATTTTTTTTGAAAAAATTAGATATCTAAAGTCGGAGTGGGTTGGAAACCGTCTCAAGAAGGTTACGGTTTTGGTTTGGGTATTTTGCAGCAGTAAAGGGTCCTGTGATCTAATTTGACATTGAATTGGTTTTGAGATGAACTTGACTAAATATCTGGCAAGCTGGAAAGAGAATGTACGTGCGATACTTTTCATTCTTAATTCCAAAATGCGACTGAACCCGTGTTAAATGTTTTTGCTGAACCACGTTACGTCATCTGGGATGTTTCCGACAACACTGAAACCCGGAGAAATCAGTGACGTTATTTAGGCCACATTTTATTTGGTCTGCCGTCATTGGCGCCACATTCCCTTCAGCTGCCAAGCTAATGTGTGCCAATAACATTATGCAACACCCCAACAAAGTTCTTTTAATTTTAATTTTACATTTCATGCATCCAAATTTACAAATCTGACAATGAAATAAATTAAAAAGCCAGAGACTGTAGAACAGGATCAACATTCAAAACATTGAATTTCCAAACGTTAGAATCATTAGCGGTTTACGAGGTCCTCTGTCACCGATTCAAAGAGTTCTTAACTATAATAGAGGACTTCTTAAAGGACATTGTTATATGGAGACTGACTGAGGTTCCTACAATGCTAGTAGCTGTTTTTCTTCTCCTGTTATTCATGCCAAGTGATTATTGATTATGTTGGGCTGCACATTTGACTTGTCTTTCCAGTACAGTGACTATGTTCGTTACGTGGAGCCATGCTTCAAGGGCACGTTAGTACAAGCTGATCTGGATAACAGAGAGGTAACACGCGCACGCACACACACACACACACACACACGAAAAGCACACACACACGAAAAGCACACACATGGCTTAAAGCTAATTAATTCACTTAACCTCCCGTAACCTATTAATCGTAAGCTGTTATTTTGCTAATCCCTCGGAGACAAAGATTAGACTGTCATCACATCACAGCCGAAACATCGCAGCAAACATTTGTTTTCAGGATGCCAACCTGTTTAGTGAAAGATGTGGTGCCCCCCCAGACACACACACACCAACCGGAACCGGTTCATGCCCATCTGTGGAAATGTTTGACTGTGTTTTATGTCCGAAATTCATTCAAACTTTTTTTTTTTATTTTTTCCCCCGCAATTCCCATCCAGCTTCTCCTCCTCCTTCATTTCCTCTTCCTGCGGGATCAGGGGGTCCTGACATGTTTTCCTTTTGCCCTGTTTATCCCCAAACACAGCTCTTGTTTTTTGATTTACTTGTACAGCAGCGGGACTCATTGTTTCGTTGCTGCTTTCCTTTAATTCCCCCTCATCTCTTGTTTTTTTTTTTTTTAATAACGCAACACCTGCTCAGTCCGCTCAGCGTGCACGTTATTTGTTGGATGCTTGCCCTACTTTCAAACCCCTCCCGCCCCATCCCCTTCACATCATTGCGGATCAGGTGAGGTCGTCGGCCACTGATGACTTTAAGTGTGTCACATGACCTGTCAAAAGGAGATGCGGTTGGCTTCCAGAGAGGCAGGTTGTGATAGAACAGACAGATGTTATACACTCATCAGGCTCAGCAAACACCTGTGAGCACACATAGCCCATAGGACAAGCTTTAGTTTTTAGTTTTTCACAATTTCTTGTGTATAACCCCCCATTGTGATTTTAATGTTTTTTTGTTGGATCCATTTGATATGCCTCCACCCTGTCGATTAGCAACTGAAAAAACTGTGGTCAGGGGAATTATTATTTTCAAATTGTCCGTCCTGCCTTGAGGAAATCTTTTGAAATTTGGCACAAACGTCCACTTGGGCCCGGTGAACTTATCAGATTTTGGTGGTCAAAAGCGTCAACAATGCTCCAATCTGAGAAACCAGCTGGGGGGCAGCTGCCAAAACATCAGGGCTTCCAGTGCTGCTGGAATATTTCCCTTTTTGTCTGTGTAGATTCTCAGTCACCCAGATTATGATTATTCAAAGAGTTTTGAGAGCAACTGGACTTTCTTTTTGATTGTTGACAACATTTTAGCTCTCTTTCAGAAGGCTTCCTCAGTTGTATTTGGCTGATTGGGAGTCCCTGGTATTTAATCCTTGTGGGGTCGTTGCTAAGTAGAGACACTGTTTCCCAACCCTGGTCCTCAGGGCCCCTCCATCAGGTTCTATTAGTAGCTTGACATGTGAAAATGTGGACCCGGATAACCAAATTGTTTCACAACAAAACATAAATTTGTTGACAGAATATATTTGTAGGGAGATATCTAATTCATACGTCCTCGGTTTACAGTGTGGCAGATCCCGCAGCAGTTTGGCAGCTCTTCAGTGTTTGCGTGTGCGTGCATGTTGATTAATCCTGATTATGTCCTGGTGTTGTAGTGACTTTGCTGTAATTGGTCAGTGGGCCAGGGAGACATGGATAATCCTTCCTCTACACTCTTTCACCTAGTCTGTGACAATCCCTTCCTCTCTGTCCCCGTGTGTGGTCACAGTTTCCAACCCCACTGCATTTACCCACGGTAACGGAGTCATAGTGATTATGTCAATGTTTTGTGTGTCTCCAGCATTTCAAGCTTCTGGTTGACGAGCTTCATGTCAAAGGAGAAGGCAAAGTGAAAAATGCTATGAAGGAATCATTTAAGATCCTCAATGAGGTTTGTCCCCCTTTGCAACAGAAATAGCAATAAGTTTGGTTATTTTTATTATCATTAGTAGGATTAAAACCTGAGTGTGCTTGTAGGCAGCAGCGCTGGGCCAGGGCAGCCTGTGCAACCAGGCTATCATGCTGATAACAGACGGCGCCATGGAGGATTTCCAGGATGTTTTTGAAGAGTTCAACTGGCCAGAAAAACGGGTATAACATGCGCGCGCAAGTAAAATGATAAATAAACGCACACACCATAGAAATATACTGTGAGTGCACACACGCACAGCGTATGCCGCGCTCACATTATATTACGGAATGACCCTGTATCCCACAACTAAACATATATTCTGTTGTCACTCCAGGTTCGGGTATTCACTTATCTGATTGGACGAGAGATGACATTTGCTGAAAATGTCAAATGGATTGCCTGCAATAACAAGGGTAATAAAATAGGAATGAATTAGCCTACTGGTTGAAAAAAAAGACCCAGGTAAAACATATGGTTACAGCGTTAAATTTTTCACGCTGACTGTCTACGGATGCTTTGACTATTGCCCTTCTTCCTTTTGGCTGATTGCAGTGATTGAGGTTTGACGCAGCTTTTCATAATCTAGATATGAAACTACATGTGAAAACTCCTGTGATGGCCATTCACTTGGAAAGTCTTTTCCCATTGTTGTTGTTGTTGTTGTTTGCAGGATATGGGGTGTTTTCAGGTGGTGCTTTGCAGAACTAGATATCTGGTTCAACCCTCTTGTGAATTGCATGCCGTTATGCAGAAGCTGAGGCCTGATAATAATCACTTTATCCGCTCTCTCTCTCTCTCTCTCCCTCTCTCTCTCTCTTTCCCTTTCTCTGTCTCTCCCTCTCTCTCCCTGACCGCATCAAAAACCTCTGATTAAATACCAGATTATCAGCACAGTTATACTGTAAATACATCCCCGGCCAGGAAATATCATGTACGGTGTGTGTGACTGTGTGTAAGGGGTAACAGGTGTACTCCCTTCTGTTGCATACATTGGCAGATGCTCCAGCCAACGACAAAATATCTGCCATAAACAGATAAACGCATTTATTGTCTAACTCCTGCATCCGTCTAGTCTTTAGAGTTTGAGAATACCGCATCAGTCAAGAATATTCACAGTCACAAAGTGAAACAGGGTTGCACACAATCACATATTCATACCTTGGCAGAGCCTCAGTAGCTTGTGGCCACTGAGCAGCATCACTGCAGGTATCCCATTGACGTCACTCTCTTCCACTTGTAGAAATGCCATAAATCTTAGCCAGGTTTTGGAAAACATCAAAAGCACCCTTAAATCGACTGGAGAATCGCATTGTTCTTGCATTCAAAACAGCTTTTTTTTTTTTGGAATACAATGTTTTCTGATGTATGATAAATTATTTTACTGCTCATAATATCATGCCTAAATGCTTACACCCAAAAGTAAACCCAGTATTAATGTAAAAAAAAAAAAAAATCTAAAATATAGCTGACTCATTTGTGACATAAGGTTTGTGTAAGCATATATTTATGTGTCCTACAGGTTACTACACGCACATCTCCACACTGGCTGATGTCCAGGAAAATGTCATGGAGTACCTCCATGTTCTCAGTCGGCCAATGGTCATCAACCACGATCACGACATCATCTGGACAGAGGCCTATATGGACAGTGTGGTCAGTTGGCCTTTCTCATTATTTGTGTGTTTTCTTTCCATACATAATCAAATTGTCAGACTAACCAGGAAAACCCCGTTCGCATCGTCTCGGAGCGTCCCGCAAGGCACAGAAACATTCAAATCTTCTCCGTCAAACCATTTAAAACAGCATGCAGTCTTGTGGCACACACACGGAATGTTGAGCATTGTCAAAAGACTTGAAAACACCCATCGACCATTTGGGAAAACCTTGTCACGTAAAAAAAAGTTAAGACGCGATACCTCCACTTGAGTATTCAGTTCACTTTAGTTGGTATTTGCACTTGTCTCCTGGGCGAAGTGAATAATATGACAACTGACATGCTAGATTTGGCACAAATTTGTATATAAAATGAATAAAAGAGGTGAGAGGGTTCACCTCTGTGGCTAGCTAGTGGAAGATAAAAAGACCTTTGATAAAATACCATTCACTCTCACACCTAACTGTTAAAAAAAAATCCATCAGCCCACAAATCAGGCCGGGATTAATGTAGCGCATGCTCTCTACTCTGTTTACTAAAATGTGGGGCTGAATTCAATTAAAAGCAGAGGAGAAGTCAATAAAAACAAGGCATATAAAGGACTTTCCGTTCTCAAGGTGAGAGGAAATCAGATTCGATAAGGTGCATAGTGGATCATGAACGCCTCTGCCCGCCCTGTATGCAAACTGGAGAGGACCCAGGTGAGCTTGAACAGCATTCATGGGCTCACCTTTCACGGTCCTCTTCAAAGATTTCATGGCAAGAGAGGCGAGTGCTACAGATGTATAGTCACCGAGTGGCTGTGGAGGCTGGAGTAGTCACTCAGAACCTGGGGTTAAACGGTTTGAAGGAATGACGCCGAGGCGAAGAGCCGGTGGTTGCCTCCACAAAGTGCTTTGAAACCATATAAATGCACACCTACACATTGATTTCCCTGCTTGTACGATGGTCGTTTATCAACAATATAAAATAAAAGCGTACACAAAGAGAGCAAAAATACTTGCAATGCACCACTGTCATGACAATGGATAATTTTAGTCACAATCCGGCATTGAAGTCGTACATTGCAGTCGAGTGAGATAACTGAAGGCCACGGCTAAGTATTAGAGTGAAGTTTGATTAAGGTCAATATTGTGTTGCTATAAGGGTTATTTTAATTGATAATTGCTTTCTCGTATTCTCCTTTTCCTCTGCCGCTAAAGTCAAAACTGAGAGAAATATTAAAATGAGCCATTGTTTTTTTTTCCTTCTGTTGTTTGTCTCACTTACACCAACTATTAATGCCCAACACTATTACAATTACTCTAGAAGTTCTTACGTAACAGGCTAAAATTCAGCAACTGGCGGTGGAAACCCGCCCACGTTGTATTTCGCCATCATTTTCATCAAATTTCAACGTTCTACTTCATCTTTTGCATCCGTTTGCTCCACCGTCTGTCATTTTGATTTTTTTTCATTGTTTCCTTTGGTGTCTCATTTCAGCTAGCCTCATTATCACTTGTCATATGTCTCGTTTGTGGTTTTCTCTCTTCCCCTTCACCTCCAGCTCCCAAGCACTGAAGAGGTAACCGCACTTAGAGCCAACTTCCATCTGCTAAAACATTTTTTTTTTTTTTTTTGAGTAGACAAACTCTGAAATGTTTAATTTACTTACAGCTGGCTGTGGTCAACAGTCAGCGCAGCTTCCCATTCACCAGTAGTTTAGCCCATCCTCCAGCTAGCTGCTCTTATCTACCTTAGCTTAGCTTGTTAGCTTAGTACACACTTTATTGCCATGCTTGTGACCTAGGCCAACCTATTTTGCCCACCAATCCATCCCATTGTCAATTTAGAGTTGCAAGTGTTTGCGCTAATATAATTTGTTGATATAAAAAAAATATGGTGTGTGTGTGTGTGTTTGTGCCATAGCTGTTCAACACTCAGGCCCAGAGCTTGCTCTTGATGACTTCAGTCGCCATGCCTGTATTCAGCAAAAAGAAAGAGACGGTAATTGTGAATTCTTTATCGTCAGTAACACCTTCATCCATAACGGCCTAATCCTTAAATGCCTGTGAAAGGCACCAACAGAGTAACTGTTTGAACATCCTTTCCTTCCCATGTCGGTGCTCAGTTTCAAACAATGATCCCTTTGATACATAATAATAATTATAAGCCACGCTTCCACACCGCCGTCACTGAGTGGGCAATTGCTGATGGCAATAGCAACAGACACTAATGACTGAATCACACAAAGAATCCCCCAACACCTCAACATTTCATATCACATTCTCGTATCAATTATTCTATGCGCCGTGTGTGACTTCAATGTGATTTGAAGCTTCCACGTTTCTTGCAGCTGTCTCATGGGATTCTCCTGGGAGTGGTAGGAACTGATGTGGCCCTCCGGGAGTTAATGAGGTTAGCTCCAAGATACAAGGTAAATCATTCACATCATAACGCTGTCTCCAAAAACTAGAATGTACCACTTTTTTTTTTTCTGACACACTGATATTTAATATATTATGCAGTATTAGTTGAGAGGTAGAAGATGGTTTCTGCTATCATACGCAGCATGTAATTTTGCCGTCATCTCTCCTCAGCTTGGTGTCCACGGCTACGCCTACCTCATCACAAACAATGGCTACATCTTGTCTCATCCTGACCTCCGACCGCTGGTACAAACAAATACTTGTCGCTTGGATTGTACATTTGATAATTCGATAATAACTTTAACAGGTTGACCTTTATGTGCTTCGGGGAAACCAAGCCTAAAATGTGCGTGATTGCATGTGTGTGACAGTACAAAGAGGGAAAGAAGCTGAAGCCCAAGCCCAACTACAACAGCGTTGATCTGTCGGAGGTGGAGTGGGAGGACACCGACGAGAGGGTGAGGCTCCTTCTCGGCGTGTTCTCTGTTCTCTGCGTGCCAGTGTGACTTATGACGCGAGGGCGCGTTTTAATGAATGAAAGCATTGACGTGCACCTTTGCGCCGCATGTGCTGTCAGCTGAGGACGGCCATGGTGAAAGGGGAAACCGGTACCATGTCCTTAGATGTGAGAACGTCGGTGGATAAAGGAGTAAGTGCTTTCGTTTTTGAGTGTATCAAGACCGTAAGAGGAGCTGCCTTGTGCAGATCAGTCCTTGTTTCTTTCATTTTTGATTTTTGTCTGCCATGCCTGCACTTTTGCCTTCTTTCTACTTTATCCTGTTCTGTGAGCTGCTGTAACGAGTGAATTACCCCATTGTGGGATCAGTAAAGCTTTCTTATCTTATTTTAGCTTATCTTATTTTACTCCTTTCTGTCATTAATTGAACAGTTTTGCTTTCATTTTAGGATCCAATCTTTTTCTGGGTCTTTTTAAATCTCTTCATTTCAAGTTTTATTTCTTTCTTTCTCGATGAACTTCACTTTTTAAACACTTCCCTTTTTCTGCCACTCTCTCACGCACGCACAGAGGAGAGTGATGTTCCTCAAGAACGACTACTTCTACACCGTCCTCAATGAGACGCCATTCAGGTTTGCCAGATTGCTTTCAAACTGATTCCTTGAAGTGTTGGATTATATAATTATGAACCAATCATAAACTAAATGAACTAATCTAGAACAGCAACACCAAGTAATTGATATCATCCATTTAACTTGCGGCATTACTCAGAGGAAAAACAACAGTTGTAATGGTTATGATTCAACCTGCCAGTAATAACACATGACAAGACATTTCACATGTAATTAGAGAATTTTTGCAACTAACACATAAATGCTTTTTTTTGTTTGTTTGTTTGTTTTTTTGCTCAAACTTATTCCAAAACAAAGTTTAAAACTGGCAATATTGTTTCTAAAAGCGCGATTTTTTTTTTTCTTCCTGTGTTTGACAGTCTGGGCATCGTGTTGACAAGAGGACATGGACAATACATCTTCATGGGAAACGTCTCTGTCGAGGAGGGTGAGTCTTCCTCCACCGTCCTGTTTTTCTTCCTGTATTTCTCAGTCTCATGTCATCTCCTGTCATTCTCCAGGTCTTCATGACTTACTGGCTCCAGATTTGACCATTGCCAGCGAATGGTGAGTAAAAAAAAAAAAATGCAGAAAATACCATTGGTGCGTTTACATCAGTGGAAATTACACACGGACCCGTGTCTACTTTTTTTTTTTTTTTTTTTTTTAAATACCTAAGG
>CAAKHG010017641.1:5237-34428 GCA_901007715.1 Dactylopterus volitans
GACCTGGAGAGGCCTACAAGCCACAGTGTCTCGCACATACTGTGAAATTTGGTGGAGGATCTGTGATGATCTAGGTGTTTTTCAGCAAGGCTGGAACCAGGCAGATTAGTTTTCATTAAGGACACATGAATCAAGGCATATACAAAGTTGTCCTGAAAGAAAACTTCCTTCCTTCTGCTTTGACAATGTTCCCCAAATCTGAGGGTTGTTTTCTTCCAGCAGGACAATGCTCAATGCCACACACTCAGGTCAGTGAAAGTGCGGATAGAGGACCACCAGATCAAGACCCTGTGTTGGCCAGCCTTATCTCGAGACCTAAGTCCATTGAAACACTCTACAAAGCCATTGAGCCGAGCTGCTTAAAT
Organism: Dactylopterus volitans; assembly: GCA_901007715.1. Lineage (NCBI taxonomy): Eukaryota > Metazoa > Chordata > Actinopteri > Syngnathiformes > Dactylopteridae > Dactylopterus > Dactylopterus volitans. The sequence goes on from CAAKHG010017641.1 coordinate 5,603, forward strand.
TTTTGCACCAGGAGTGACATAAAGTCACCCAACACCAATGTGAAACACTGTTGAGGTGTGTGACAAGACGTATGAAAGCTGTGATGGCAAATCAGGGTGATTCCATTAAATACTTAGTTGTGAACTCTCCCTCTCTCTCCCTGAATATAAACTTGTTTTCTTTGCATTATTGAGATCTGAAAACATTGCCTGTTTTTTGCTATTTTGATCAGTCGTTATTTTCTCCAAATAAAAGGACAGTATTTTTATTTGGAATTTGGAAGTGAAGAAGAATATACATTTGTGTATATTGGAGACAGATGGACAGACTCCTGTCTCCTGCTAAATGTGTCTTTCCTGTTTTCCACCTATATGTAAATTCACCTAGATGCTAAGCAGTTGGTTTCTACCCTTTGGTCTTCCTCTATTTTTTTTACTTTATCACACCTCTCCAACCCTGCCCTATACTGAATATGCAAGCCCCCCCCAGTGACTCCTTCCCCTCGACCCCAGGTGGTGACTCCTTCCCCTGTTACCAGATGCCACCCCAAAGTTCAACAATATGGTGCCGTGACCCTGCAAGAGATCTTTTGCAGTGTTTCCATCTTCCAGACCAAAAAGACACACCAGCAACCAAAATCCAAATTTCCTTGCAGTAAGGGATCCTTTTCAAAACCCGAATTATTGTTGCTGAGTGTTGTCGGAGCTGGAGGGCTGAAGCCTAATAATTGAAGTAAGTTGCTGTTTGGTTGTGAAGAATGGTTTGAGAAAGTTACTCTGTAGATGTTTTTGAAATGCTTGTGTTTTCATAACTTGGAGGTTTTACTTGGTTGCGAGATTGGTTGCGTCTTCTAGCCTTAGAATCTGACTCGCTTTTGTGAAGATATAGCATCTTAAGTAAATATATTATTTGTTGTGTGGTATATACTCTATAGACGTGTTTGGGTAACACAGTCTGTACATGTTCGGGTAACAAGTGTAGCAAGATAGCGGGCAGAGCTGTCTCTCCGCAAGAGAGACTAATTAGGCTGATGGGACACACCTGTGAGACACCAAAGGAAAGGTCCTCACCTTAATTTAAAAGAGGACAACCGGTTTGGGTGTGGGTCGGCTGTGGTGAACACTGTCTGTCTGGTGGCTGGTAACCCTTTCGGCTGAGGGGCTTTCGCAGCTGTTAAAACAGTAAGGTAGGGGAGCTGTTCGTGTGTGAGGAGGGGAGGCTGGTCGCCACCTGTAGATAGCCAGGGCTGGGGCATTTGAGGGGTTGCCTCCTGCCGCTTCCACAACCACTTTCCCGGGAGCACTCTACCATTGATGCCACTGTGACTCCAGACCGGAGATCTGACTTGTGTGGAGATTTGTATCAGTGGTTACAATCTCACTCCCTCTTCAAAGTCATTGCCACAGCAATTGTGGAGTCTATAATATTCCTGATGTAATCATTTCATATGTAACCAATATGATTATCATTTTTATGCTTGTTATTTTAGTATATAACTGGGGATTGCTTAAATGTATGACGCTGCTTATCCAGGGCGCAGCATGTTGTTTTCTCCATGTATGATTGAAATGTGCTCAGGCAGACCTGTGTGGTAAATCATTAAGACAACCTGTTTATGTACCAAGGGGGCTGGGGGGGTCTTCCTGGGGGAAACAAAGGAAAAGCCAGTTTATGATCGTGTGCAGCCCCGCAGGCAGTTAGACCTCACTTTACCCAGAGCAGACTGCGTTCTGCTGTGACATCTCCAAAGATCTTTGTATTCAGTAAATCTTGTTTTTAATAACAATAGACCGACTCATCATTTTGATACCCTCACATCAACCAATTCAGGGAACTTTGGGCAACTTCGACAATTGGGGGCTCGTCTGGGATGTGAGTGAAAGGGATCCGATTTGGATGACGAATTCTACATGACTGAGACAACCCTCGGGTCGACCTAAAATACGAGGTAAGCAGAAACTTTTTTCATAAAATTCTGTGTATTGAATTTATCCAAAATAGAGTGTGTTGTGTGTCGGACTAGAATTCCTAAATTTTAAAGAGTCGGAGAAAGGAAAAGGAGCGTTGGGGAACGTTCGGCTTCCTTGACGGTAATGCGTCCTCTGTTGTCCTGCCGAGGTAACGGTCCGTTAACGGGATAGTTGGGCTAGAGGCCCGGGGAGTGAGGACCCCCGAATTCTATGGGTTATAGGCCCTAAGATATTAATCTCTAAATTCCACCGGTTAGAGGCCCTGAGATATTAATCTCTAAATTCTACGGGTTAGAGCACCTGAGATATTAATCTCTAAATTCTATGATTCGATAATAAAATACCGGAAAATAAATATTAAACGGGTTGGTTGGTCGGACAGGAAAAACCTTTCCCTCTGATTTGCGGACACCTAACGGTGATAACAAGGCAATCGGAGTAGGTGTGAGAAGTATTGTACGACATATATGGAAATAATACTAATAATATTGATAACCATAAAAATAAAAATAATAAAAAGATAGTAATAACGAGGTAAGTATTGTCTTTGAAAATTAGCGGTAGGTATATTCGACGGAATAAATAAAGATAAGTTTATATAATTTGTGGCAAGAAATCGAGGTAGGTATTATTCTCGAATAAACGTTAAGTATTTGTGTGGTGATTGAACCTGGAAAGTCAGAAGATAGTTTAACAATGGATGGAAAATTCAATAGAGAGAGGACGAGGGCTGGGGCCCGAGCAGTTGAAAGAGGTGGAAACCTTTGCACAAGCAGATAAGTAATCTCATGATTGCGGTCAATTGTTGGACGAAGCCGTGAGATGTGAAGGAACACACTGATATCTGGAACGCCATTATTGCAGTTCTGAAGGAAGTTGGAGCGAGCGATGATGACAGAGTGGCATTGTATAAGTACATTCGGGAAAAGGAAAAGGATGGTAGGAAGAAGGGCAACAGGGCTAAAGAAAAGGAGGGAAAAACAAGCTTCCTAGACAAAAGAATGTGGAAGAAGCAAGCAGAGAAGCATGAAGCTGACAGGCTGCGGTGGTATCGCTGGGGTGTGGCCCTGTCAAGGAGTGAGGCACATGAATGAAAAGAAAAAAGATGAGCAGCCTAAAGAGGCTGCACCCCTCACTAAGAAGGAGCCAAGAGCGGATCCGCCCCCATATGAGGGGACCAGGGCACCTCGACTGCACCCCCAGTCGCTGAAAAAGGTATGCATCCAATGCTCGAGGTCACATCAGGGCGATTTTGTTTAGAATTGCCCGGGCGGGGCACCAACAGGAATTGCTGCATGAGGGAGGGGTAGATCCCCCAGTCCAGATATACACAGAGCATGAAGCCGGAGACATGAGGAGGGGGAAGCTCAAAAAATCAAACCCAACAAAAGTGAATAAAGCATCAAGGGGATGATTCAGACTTATACATCAGCTGCAAATATCAACTGGATAAAGGCTGCATGGAGGACAAATGCCCGAGAACTAGCATCCCACTGCAGGGAACGGCGAAGTTGAGGAAGGCGGACAGAGACCGAGTGGAGGAGGTGTTCTACATGGAGAGGCGATGGTAGAGGACGAAGGCAGGAGACGCCAAGAAGAACCGCCAGCATTGGGTGACGATCACGACGAAGTAAAAGATGAAGAACCAGATAAAAGGGAGTCCGATGAGGAGAAACATGACGAGGAAAAGCTAGTCAATAGAATACTACATTCATATGCCGCCAAAGAAGCGTCACAGATGCCGCTGGTAAAGGTAAGGGATGGTCAGGCAGATAGATATATACCCTGGAGTCTAGGAGACTTGAAAGCTTTGGTAGACAAGATGCCACCAACCTTGGAAGGCGGCGGTCTTTGGATTGGAAAGCTTGACTCCCTCACAGTGGGAATGAAGCTGGCACTGGGAGATTTTCATGCCATAGCGGCCAAAAAGATGAGCGCGCAAAACCTGCGGGAAGTAGAACATCAGGCGGGAACCACCCACCAGGATGATGCAGTTTCCTTTGGTGTGGTAATTAACGATATCAGTGCACTGAGAAATCTTTTTCCACTGCCAAATGCCAAGCATCCCTAAGTTGCCCTGGAAAGCCGACCAGACTCCCAGGGAGTATTTAGATGAGTGCAAAGAGAAGTGGACCAAACACACGGGAATTCACCCCGACGGAGGAGGGGTGTGGGGGGTGGGGGGTTTAGCAGGAGTGGTTCAGAAGAGCAGTCCTGGAAGGGGTTCCAGAGACGACCAGGGATAACATGCAGAGACAACCAGGGATAACATGCTCAGCAATCCCAACCTGCCATGTAGCGAATCCCAGGTTGTGGGAAAGACATCTGCAAAGGGAGAAAGATACGGCGGGAAGGAAGAGAATGAGTTGAAGGCTCTTCGAGCCCAGCTTTTGAAATTGCAACTGAGAGAAGCAAGACAAGAGGTGAACGACAAAAAGGAGGGATCAAAGGAGGCCGGCTCAAATAAACAAATGGTGGTGGCTGCCACACCCAACGACACCCCCGATCTGTACCCAATCCCTCCTTGGGAGGAACATCATTATCGACACCCCCCCAGCAAAGGGGAGGGGCCAAATGTCGTGGAGCGGATATGATCAGGGGGAGCCAGGAGGTGGCCGGGGGCAAGGCGCCGGGGTGGGAGTCGGGACAAGTTTTGCTTCTTGTGTGGATAAAATGGACATTGGGCCAGAAACTGTCCCTGCCAGCGAGGATGACCAAGAGGACGCGGTGGACCGTCTCTGGGAATGCCTCCCCAGAGAGAGTGGTACAATGTTCCCACCACGTGTGCAGCGCCCCCAGCAGCAGGGCAATATCTGTCGGGGAGACACAATGCCTCCAGGGAGGAGGGCGGTTATCAAAAGTGACACACCCCACAGAGAAACCCTGAAAGCGGGGGAGGGGCAGACCCCATGCTGTCGATGAAAGTAATGAACAAAGAACTGTCATTTCTGGTGGACTCGGGGGCAACATTCTCAACGCTCCATGAGTCCCTGCCTCCACATCTGATGTCTCAGAATGAAGTCAGTTTGAGGGGTTTCTCTGGGGTGGGACAGAAGCTGCCATTGACTGTACCACTGAACACTTGCCTGGGCAGACAGACTGTGCTGCATCCATACGTTGTATCTCAGACAGTTCCATTGAATCTGATGGGACGAGATTTACTCATCAAGCTCGGGGCCACGATTCCAACCATTCCATTCCAACATGCAGCTGCTTACATCTACTGGGGCCTTCTTACCCTGGAAAAAACCCTGGATCTCTCTCCTGGAATCCTATGTTCCCCCATCTGATCCTCCACACCTTACGACAGATGTTCCACCAACTGGTTTAAGGAGATGTTTGAAGAATGTTTGGAAGGCAAAACATGGGAAATCACTAATTTGGAGCTGTACGTGGGCCCAGAGGGTGTGGCTTTCGCCATAACGTTGTCCCCCGAACAACTTAATTGGCATCAAATGGGGGAGGAGGCTGTCCCGCATGTCTCACTGGCTATACACCCACGCCATCAAGCCAAAGATTTAGGGCCGAAGGTAAAAAAGGGTGTGATTGGGCTCAAACTGATTTGCCGGCTGTCTGTTTCTCTCCCAATTCCAAAATGTATCAAATACACATTAACACAAAAGACATTGTTCACCTTCAACATGAACAACTCCCCAGGAAACACGGGCGGGAAAAGATGGATCATCCATCAGTAACCAGCTCTGGAGAAGCTGCCTCCGTTCCTGTGGTCAGGAGGTCCCACGGATGTGGGCCTCACCGACTGCCCACTAGTTACATTTCAACTATGGTCAGCTCAGCCCATCTGGCAGAACCAATACCCACACAAGCCAGCGGCCGAAGAAGGGATTGCTGAGACTATCCAGGCTTTAATTTGCTCTGGGGTTCTGGAACCTTCCACATCCTGCTGGAAAACTCCCATCCTGCCGGTGGAAAAACCAGGAACGGGTAAATATTGGATGGCACACGATTTGAGAGCCATTAATGCGGTCTTAGCAACCCCCACCACCGCGGTTCTGAACCCTTACACTGTAATGAACGACTTAAGCCCAGACCATGAGTGGTTTACATGCATTGACTTGGCAAACACATTTTTCTGTTTACCATTACATCCGGACATGATATTGACGTGATATTTTTTCGTTTACGTACAGAGGTAAGCAATGGAGATACACACGTCTTCCCCAGGGCTTTGCCCTCTCGCCTGGCCAAAAAACGCATTGGATGTCAGCCCCCAGCCAACGCCACCTTGATTCAATATGTGGAAGATCTTCTTTTGGCAGCTCCATCTGCGGCTCTCTGTTTGGAGGCCATGTTGTGGGTTTTGAACACAGCCGTTCCCCGACTCAGACAAACTGTTCACAGATGTATGCTGTTTCAGACATGAGACAGAAGGATTAAAGGCTGCTATAAGGTAGCACGGAGGGGAGGAAATGATTTATTTACAAAAGAGGCCGACCAATTTACGGGTCAACAATCGGCCCAGTGGCAGAGGTGCGAGCCGTGGTGGCAGCCCTAAAACAAAGCCAGGGACGATCAGTGACCATCTACGCAGCTGCAGCACACGTGGAATTGGGCCAATAGATGCGAGCAGGGTTCCGAATAGTGGAGGATGAACCCATCAGACACGAGGAGGATATGAAGGGGCTGGCGGAGGCTCTTCAGCACCCGACCGGAGTGGCGATCGTAAAATGTAAAGGTCACAACCCTGCGAACACAACGATCGCAAGGGGAAATCAAGCAGCTAATCTCGCAGCCAAATGAGCGGCAGGATATCAGCCGACATTCCAGATGGTAAGTGTGGAGGATGAACTACACGAACACCCTCGGTGAACCCACAGCGAAATAACCGCACCCAGGAGGCTGCTTCACTGCAGGAGAAAACAGCATGGAAACACAGAGGGGCCACAAAAGTGGATGGATTTTGGCGAGGTCTGGATGGATGGCCAATCCTTCTTCCTGGGACAAGGCAACTCGCGCTGGAAGAAGCACATGGGGTGGGGCATGTAGGCCCATCGCAAATGAGTCGCAATTTGTGCCATTGGTGGCATCCATTCATGACCCCAAAACCCACTATCAGGCCCGAGATGGGAGCGTTTCCACTGCTGTCTCAGCCCGGCCAGGAAATAGTCATCGATTATACAGATATGATAACACCAATTAAAGGTTAAAGGTATTTGCTGGTAAGTGTTGACGTGTTCACCGGCTGGCCGGAGGCTTGCCCCATGAGGAAGGAAGACACCGTATCTGTGATCAAGTGGCTTGTTAATCAGTACATTCCACAACATGGTTTCCCTGAGAAAATTAGGTCAGACAATTTTAAAAATAGTGACCTTCGGAAAGCAGAGGCCATGTTAGGCATCAAACACACCTTTGGAATGGTGTATCATCCGCAGTCTCAAGGGAAAGTTGAGAGGATGAATCAGAACATTAAACAAAAGATAGCAAAAATAGGGGCGCAAATGCAGTTGAACTGGGTTGACGCACTACCATTAGCTCTGATGAGTAGCCGCTGTTCGATTAATCAAGGTACGGGATTCACACCATAGAGCTGTTAACAGGATGGCAGTTTCCAGGACCAAGCGCAGGCACTGGACTGGAACGAGGAAATGAGGGTCAAGTAAGTCAGAAAGCATGCTTAAACGATGTGCGAGTTCTCGCTTCAGGTTTCGCCAAGCATATTGGAGACATCCACCGACCTCCCACAGAAGGGGCTCCTCTCAATATGAAGTGGGTGCTCCTGCGAGTCCTGAAGCGTAAGTGGTCCGAGCCACGGTGGACAGGGCCATACCAGGTGGTGGAGACGACATCCCACGCGGTGCGTCTGAAAGGACAGGGAGAGACCTGGTTCCACTGGAGCCAGTGTGCAGCAGCCGACGAGCCAAGCAGGAACCTAACCCTAGCCCCGAACTGATGGGCTCAGGTCAAGTCCCCACAAACAACGGGCCAGAATAATCCCCTGTGGTGGTCTGGTGTTGGGGCAGTCTACCCCCAACAGTGAAGAAAGAAGAACGAAGTCAGCAGTAGACTACGCTAGACAAGATCGATCACACCCAACATGTCTAGAATCAGATGAACATTCTATTATGCTTTGGACACTTGCGTGTATGGTTTTCACATTTGCATTGCTTAAGCTCGCTTTAATGGGATTTAAATATTGGTTACATTAATTCTGCAAATAGCTGAACGGCTAATCACTCGGCCTTTGATTCCTTACATCTGCATTCAGATCACTGAAATAATTGGCACCACGAAAACAGAGTCTGACGAGGAGGGCGCCTCTGGTGAAATAATCCAAGATGTATGGGAGCTGGAGGTGGATGGCCAGCTTGAGCTCATTTTCGGTGCTGGTTGTCTCGCTGATTATCATACTAAGCGAACCTCGTTGCAGGGTAGAACATAAAAGAGCAGGGAGGTCTACCTCCTGACGCACGACAGAGGAATAGAGTTGGATGATGTCAGAGTCCCAAGGGAATGGGTGGCCTGGGGGAGGAGTGAGCTGCATGTACTAGCCAAGCCAAGTTTTGCAGTGGTGTGCGTTACATCAGAGCTTGCAGTGGTGTGTTGTTTAATCAGAGCATACAGTGATTGTGGTGTTTAGAGTGTGCTGTGATTTAAAGGAGATTGTGTATTTAAGCGAGTCTATTTCCTTTCTAGCCCTGTGTGTGAAGCTTTGTATTCTGTGATCTTTCTGGCTATTTATACGCCATTTGTCTGAAGGCCACCTCGCTCCTGTGCCTTGACTCAGGATAATTTTAATTGGAATAAATAAAGTCTATTTTTATAATTGATTTCTGTGTCTCAGGGTTCTGTTCAAATCATCTGACATTAATTGATAAATCACAAGGTTCATTCCACTGGTGGCAGCGGTGGGATAGCCTTTTATCAGAATGTCAGGAGGAGAATAATCCATTCGAGGGTCCATCGATGGTGTGGACAGTCTCATGCCTAACCTTTCTTCAGCCACCCACCCGGTTATGCCAGAAACTTCTACTGGAGTGAGACGCCAGTGGTCCAACTGGGCCGAACAATTTGATTTGGCTGCCAACGTAAACAATTGGGATGACTCCCTCAAATTTAAGTTTGTGTCTCTGCTACTGTCAGGTCGGGCATGTGACATCTACAATGGCATACTGGCAACAGCCAAAAGTAATTATGCCTTATTAAAAGCTGCTGTGACAAGGTGTTTGGAGCCCTCTAACAGTGGAACTATTAAGAAGTTTAGAACAAACTCAGGCTCCCTCGTCTGATGTTAGAGTGTGTGATGTTTCAGAGAATAAAATAAAAAGCGATCGGATTGATGCTTTGCTGGGGGTGGTTTGAAGGCCAACGACAAGAAGTTAAATCATTGCAGCACTCATTCCAGACATTGCATGTGCCCCCCCTACCTCGGGACCCGCTAGCTTAGCCAACCCAGAGATGGTGGACCCTCCTGGTAGGGCCAGACACGGCCGTGGGGGTGGTTGTTGGGAATGTGGATGTGACCGCCACGTGCGCCGCAACTGCCACTATTTGCAGGGAAACTAGAGTGCCCGCCCCCTCATCTTCTCAAACTGTGGCCTCTACAGGTGATGCTGGTGGATCCGCCTACTTGGCCGCCAAAGTAGGTGGTTGGAATGTGTGGTACTGGTAGATAGTGGGGCTAATTGGTCAAGGGTGATTCTGAGCTAAAATAATATAATAGAGAGGTGTCTGCTGTGAATGGGGGAGATGTGAGAATAATGGGGCAATGGCAGACTGTGTCTCAATTGGACTCTCTAGCTTTGGTGGCAGAATTTTTGTTGGAAACATTTTTTCTCAAGAGATACTCTTAGGTTTTGACTTCCTCTCTAAATATGGTGCTGTAATTGATTTTAAAGAGTGAACAACTTGCCATGTAATAGGCAAAACACTACCTTTGTTGATTCCTCAGGAGGAGGGTCGTCCTCAAGTTGTAGTTGTCCAGTCTGACACCGTAGTTCCACCCCGCAGTGAGGTCATCATACCTGGTACAATTGCCAGTGGTTTTGGAGATGGGTTAGAGGGTATGCTGGAGCCCTCTGCTTCATTGTTCAACCACTGTGAGGTCATGGTAGCTCGTGTAGTTTGTTGGGTAAAACAGGGGGCCCTCCCCATTTGGGTGATCAATGTTACTGGTGATGAGCTTGCATTGAAAGTAGGCACTTTTCACACTGGTATTGAGATTAAGGACTGTGGGGATGGGGGCCCCAGTGAACAGACAAAATCCAATCCGCCCTGGTCTGTTGAGTCGCTTTTGTCACAGTTTAGCAATTACCAAAAAGGACTGGATCCAATGAACGCTGAGGCTGTATCATAATTGTTATCACGCCATAAAGCTGTCTTTAGTACTGGTGAGTCAGACCTGGGTAGAACCCATCGAGCGTTGCATTGTTGACACAGGTGATGCCATCCCATCCCCCTCGCCGTGCCCCGCTTCATTTACGGCAGGAGGTAGCTGAACATGTGAAACAGATGCAGGAAATGACATCCGACCTTCATGTAGTCCATGGGCCACTCCTGTTATTCTGGTCTGGAAGCGTGATGGCAGCCTCCGTTTTTTTGCATACCGTAAGCTAAATGACCTGACTAAGAAGGATGCTTACCCTTTGCTGAGAATAGATGATGCACTGGATAACTTGTGCAATGCCTGGTGGTTCTCAACTTTAGATCTGGCCAGCGGGTATTGGCAGGTGGAGATTGACCCAGAGGACAGACAGCCTTTATTACGCGACAGAGGAATTTAACCTGCTGAGCTTCAGATTGTGTAATGGGCCCAGCACGTATCAGAAGCTCATGGACGTTGTGTTGGCTGACTTGCAGTGGAATACTTGTCTGGTTTATCTAGACGATATAATTGTCTTCAGTCGCTCTTTTGAGGAGCATTTGCTGCGCCTGGATGAAGTGTTGTCAAAGTTGCATGAGGCCAATTTAAAGGTCAAGCCCTCAAAATGTGATCTCTTCTCCACCCAGGTACAATATCTCGGCCACATCATTTCGACAGAGGGGGTTAGGGCAGACCCAGCTAAAGTGGGGGCTGTGCGGGAGTGGCCAGTCCCCAAAAACCAGACCAAGTGAGTAGTTTTGTGGGCTTAGCATCCTACTACCGGCGCTTTCTGCAAGGTTTTGCATCCCGCCCATAGTAAACCCTTTACCTTAGACATAGATGCAAGTGATACAGGCATCGGTGCAGTGTTGTCACAAGAGGAAGGTGGTGTAAAACAGGTTGTAGCATATGCTAGTCGGTCATTGACAAAGGCAGAACACAAGTACGTAACAACAAAAAAGGGAGCTGCTGAGCCTTGTAACCTTTAGCAAACTGTTCAAACATTACCTTGTCGGTAAGGAGTTCCTCTTTCACACCGACCATAATTCTTTACATTGGCTGCATAATTTTCATGGTGTGGAAGGTCAAATAGCCCGTTGGATAGAGCAGCTGGCCAACTTCCAGTATAAAATAATTCATAGGCCTGGAAAATAACATGCCAACGCTGATGCTATGTCCAGACTCCCAGGTTTTATGGAAGTAAGTAGGCTGCTGAGAATTTGGGGGGTCATGTTGATGTACAGCCGGCTTCCCATCCGGTGATCTATGTGGCTCGCTAGGTTGGGCAGGTGGGCAGTCTCGCCCAGAGCACAGAGGGAGATGAAATAGCTGCAGCACGGGCGAAGGATGAGGAGATAAAGCAGCTAGTCAGTTTGAAGAAGGGAGGTAGCAGGCAATGTGTGACACTGCCTGATGAGCAGATTCTGCAGAAGTATGCGCGTATGGTCACAGCTAGAAATCCGGGGTTCCTGGTTGGTGAGGATACCCCCTGCTAACTCTGATGCTGCCTTCCAAGTGCAGGTGGTCTTGCCTCGTGTGTTGGTACCTAAAGTATTGGCTTAGCTACACAATTCTCCAACAGGAGAGTATCAGGGTGTACAGAAACCGCAGGTGAAAGTAAAAGACCGGTTTTATTGGCCTAGGTGGTTTAAAGATGTAAAACAGTGGTGTAGAGAGTGTGTGTAGATTGTGCCTCACGGAAAATGCACGGCCCACCTCCCTGTGCCCCATTACAATCAGATGTTACATCATGGCCCTATGAGCGAATAGCCTTAGATATTTTAGACCCTTGCCTGAAACTGATGCTAAAAATAGATACATCTTGGTAGTGGGGGACTATTTTTCCAGATGGGCGGAGGCATTCCCTATCACTAATCAAGAGGCCTACACCATTGCTAAGGTGGTGGTTGAGCAATGTGTTTGTCACTTTGGTACACCACGCAGTATTCACAGTGATCAGGGTCATAACTAGACTGTTCCAGGAGTTGTGTATACTGTTAAACATTCATAAAACTCGAACCTCAGCCGATCATCCCCAATCAAATGGGTTAATTGAATGCTTCAATCGCACACTTTTGTCCGTGTTATCTTTGTGGAGGACAACAGGTAAACTGGGACGCACTGCTGCCATATGTTATGATGGCATATTGCAGTTGTGTACATGCCAGCACAGGCTTTACCCCATACAAGGTGCTTTTTGGTCAGGAGAGTGCTTCCAGTTGACATTATGCTGAACCTCAGAGAGGGAGAGAAGTTTTCCTCAGTTAATCATAATGTAACAAATCTAGCAGGAATCCCATCTACGGTAGTGAGGGCTATGCAAAAACATCATACAAGAGCATCTGGTCAGTAGAAAAGTGCTTTTGATGTAAAGATGAACTTTCAATATTACTCAGAGGGAGAGCTGGTATGGGTTCACAATAAAGCAAAGAAACGGGGGCTTTGCCCTAAACTGCAGAGACGTTTTAAGGGCCCACATAGGATCCTGCAGAGGATTACTGAAGTGTTATACAGAGTGCAGCCTGTGCAGGGAGGGACAGAGATTGTGTTGCACTTCAGTCAGCTTAAGCCCTATCTCTCCCCTCTCCAAGAAACAGTGGCAGACCAGGATGTGACACATTTGCCGAGGCAGCCGGCCAGGGTGCCATCCAGCCAGAGTGAGACAGGAGGCGGAGCTGTCTCTCTGCAAGAGAGACTAATTAGGTTGATGGGACACACCTGTGAGACGCCAAAGGAAAGGTGAGAAATTAAAAGAAGACAACCAGTTTGGGTGTGGGTCAGCTCTGGTGAACACTGTCTGTCTGGTGGCTGGGAGGGGCTTTCACAGCTGTTTAGGCTGCCGGCGTGAAGACGGTAAGGAAGGGGAGCTGTTCGTGTGTGAGGAGGGGAGGCTGGTCGCCTCCTGTAGATAGCCAGGGCTGGGGCATTAGAGGAGTTGCCATTTCCACAGCTGCTTCCCAGCAGCACTCCACCATTGGCGCTGTTTGGGCTCCAGAGTGGAGATCTGATTTGGTCGCGCTGCCTGACAAAGTGCTATTCCCCTGGGGGGTTGGACTCCTCTTGTGTCTTGTCTCGACGCCAATTCATTGATGTTCATAGCTCACGTTCCAGAACTCTTCATAATCCTTGTCATAGTCTCGTGTTTTGAACGATGCTTGTATTTGGACCTTGCCTTTTTTGCCTCTAGTTTTGGATACCTATGCCTGGCTTGACTGCTCTCCCGTGTACTGAACCCTGTCTGGAATAAACTGTCCTTTGCTGATTTTAAGCAGTTGTAGCTGTCCATTTGAGTCCTGACTTCCCTCTGAGCCACATTCCTTGGCAGATTTGCTCTTCCAGGGAAATTAATTGGGATAACTTGCTCTCCCAAGGATATTAATTTCCCGATGTGTTTCATTTTTGTAAGGATCTGATTCGCTCTTCTTAAACAAACGGAAATGGCGTGTGTCTTCCGAGTAGAATGTTTTTGAAAGCACTGGAAAGTGAATAACCTTAACCCTAACCATGGTCATAAGTAAGTGTAATTGAAAGTTTTTTTGGAGGGATCTTACAGAAGGAAGGTGGAAAGTTATTGTAGTGGAGGGTCTGAGAAAGAGTTGGCCAGTCCTTTTATGTACATGTATGAAAAGTATGGGCCCAAGGGTATTTGGTGTAACCCGTTGTTGTGCTCAGAGGTCTATGCCACACAGTGGGCATCATTTGCTGAGCTCACACTGTGTGGTAGTGTTGATATCATAGGCCTTGCACACAGGCCTCATAAATGCTGTGCTTTAACTATTATTTTTGTGGGTTATCAAAATTTGTAAAATATTAATATTGAGATATTAATATTTACTATAAAAGAGTAATGGGATTTAATTTTACATTTAATCAATATCAACAGACATGACAGACTAAACACAACAACCGTAATATTGAATTGGATCAATATACATTGGCAGTGTGGAAAAGTTCTATGTTTAGTCAAATGTAGACGAGGTAAGCTGACTGGGTCCAGTATGTTACCAGGTCCCGCATATCAGAAAGATGCCATTGATGTCCTGGTTTGCAGGTCTGCAGGTCTTTAGTTGATTGCAAAGTCTAGTTATTGCAATGTTCAGTTGGGTTGACGTCCAGTTGATTGTCTTTGGCGAGTGAACTGTGGAAGTCGTGGCCGTGGTTAGAGTCTTGTTTCCTCTGCTGGAATCATTCCAGGCTAACTTGGGTGCTCTTTGGCTGGTTAAAATGAACTGGCAGACATGTGTTGTGCCAGTGGTGCTCGTCTTGTCCTTTGGTAGGCACTTGCGTCGCCAAGGCTTGGTCCAGAGGAGGCCTCTGCCTTATGCAGGCCACATGGACGGGTGAAGTAACAGCAGCAGCTGAGGAGTTGCTGGAGAGCTGAGAGCTGCAGAGCTGATGAGATAAGAAGAACAAAGAGCAGCGAAGAGAGAGTGGAAGACCCCAAGAGATGAGGAGAAGCGTTCTTCTCCTTTATATATGGCTTGGTGACCTCAGGGGTCCTGACCATATAGGAGCCAATCAAAGTTGGAGTTGGGGGTTTTCACCCAAGTGTGAAAACTTAAGGAATGCTGGAGGATGAGTTCAGTGGCTGCCGTTTGTGTGGAGCAAAGGAAGCCCTGTGGTCTTGTCCTCCATTCTGTACAGACGAGGGCACAACACGCGTGTTTAAGTAAAAGTTTGTTGTGAGGTGTATCATAGTAGCTACAGATGACGATCATCTAAGATTTACTTATGGTACCAATAGTATTTGTTGTAATGTGTGTTAAAGTAAATGTCTGTCATAAATATTTGTTGTAACTTGAAACTGTAGATGACGGTCTACCAAAAAGTTCCAGTAAATGGAACATTTGAAGGGACCAGATTAGATGTTTGAAGCCTTCCTCCCTGAAGCTCTAGAGGAATGACACCGTCCACAATTCCAAATAGGTTGTTCTAGACATTAAAAATTATCAGACAATAACTCAACACAACGCAGACCAAAAAAAAAAAAATATTAGGTTTGACAAGATCAGGATGACCACTTCTCAAGTTCAACACAACGCAGACTAAAGAGATTGTCAGAAACCAATCACTGAATTTGTAGAAATTTTTTCAACATCATTGGAATAATGCAGACCAAAGAAATAATTTTAAATGCATAAAATACTAATACTAACCCTAACCCTACAAGTCTGTCACTGCACATGCGGAGCAACCAGAGGACGCAGTGGCAGACGAACCTTCAAAAGGGAAAGATGTGGACCAAGACATCGTTCACACCCTGAACAAAGAAACACATTTCCCTCCTCAAAAACAGGCCAAAGGAATTGCTTCCATTGTGGTGGGCCAATCATTAGACAATGGACTGCCAATACAGAGCACCCCAACCTGACACCACCCTGTCTACGGCACCTCCAGTAAGTGACCAAAGAGAAAACCCACAAACCACACAGTACAATTATTAGAGCTGTCAAACTGAAACAGAAGCAATTGTGACTCAAGCTCCTCTAATTCAGTTGGCTAGAACAAACAAAGAACCTCATTTAATGATAGATGCAACCGACATAATTTCTGGTGGACATCAGAGCTTCTCAAGCCACTCTAAAACCAACTTAGTCCACTAGTTTAAAAACATCCAAAGAAACAGTAAAAGCTGTGGGGGTTAGAAGGATTCCCATATGTTTTCCTATATTAGAGCTTACTAAAGTATCTTTCTGACCTTTTACTGAAAGCATGCGCACTTTCACAACCCCTCACTCTTTTCGGATTTCAGACTCCACATCTGTGAATCTGTTAGGGAGAGATTTGTCATGTAAACCCAACTGCACCATCTATTGTGCACCACGCGGCATGTTTCTGGAGACTAGCTAAGCGAACTGCAGCACTAACAGCGTTTATATATCAAAACCAACTCAAAATTGCAGAAAAAGAGGAAGTAAATGATGGAATAGTGTCCAGTGTGCCTCCATCAGTGTGGGCTTTTTCCTCTAATGATGCTGGATTGAATAAGACTGCTGAATCAGTTCAGATACAGAAAGCCTCCCTGCCAAAGATTTCACAATATCCTCTTTGCCAGAAAAAAGGGAGAGGGCATCCGTTCTGCAATCAAATCCCTTCTGTACTTGATCTTTGCAGTACCTTCTTTTGTGTCCCTCTTCATAAGGATAGTTAATATCTATTTACATATACCTGTGATGGACAGCAATATTCATTCACCCAACCTTTCATGCTCTTTGTACATGAGGTGTTGATTTGCTCGATCTACTCTCGCTTGACGCCATAACTCTTCTTACAGACCTGTGGCTTGCATTTGTTTCAGGCCCGACCCTGTGGATAGAGGACTTCCACCTTGTCTGAAAGCCATAGCCGTAGCTACACTTGCAATTAACAAATCTGCTGATATCTTTTTAGGTTCTGCCCTTACAGTCATGGTCCCACATGATGCACCCTGATTACCAGAGAGGTGCACAGACATGTGACAGGGACCTGAGAAGCAAAATACTTACTATCACTTAGCGCTCCACACATTACACTCAAAAGTTGCTCTATTCTTCACCCTGCTACACCACTATATACTGAAGATTATGGTGACCCCATAACTGCATGGACGTCATCTCATATTCATCTAAACCTTGTCCTGACCTTTCACAAACTCTAATCTTGTTCTCTATACTGGTGGCTCTAGTTACACAGAAAACAGAGTGCCATATGCAAGTTATGCAATTTGTAATGACTTCTCAACTGGTGAAAGCACCGCCTTGCCACCCTCTAGCTGCGCCCAAGTAGCTGAGTTGTACACACTGATGAGAGTCTCACACTACAATTTTACAGATTCCAAATATGCTTTTGGGTGTTTACATGACTTTGGTACCTTGTAGGCCACCCAAGGATTCATCGCATCCTTAGAGACACCTGTTAAACATGGTAAAATAATCAGTGAACTGCTAGATGCATATCAACTACCTTTATTAATTGCTGTCATTAAGTGTGATGCACACACTAAATCGCACAATCCTGTTCCACAAGGCAATGCTCTGGCTGACCATGCAGCCAAAGCAGCTGCCAAAACTTCTTTAAAGTAAAGCTGTGCTTTCCATGCCTGCAAACGACCTGACTTGTCCTAATGATGTGGCCCACCTACAAGAGGGCACTGATGTGAAGGAGTATAGGTTGTGGCTTTCACATGGATGTAAATATGTAAATATTTTATGGGTCCACACGGCCACATTGTGGCTCCTATCCTCTTCCACCATGGCTAGCACGCATGTCTCATAATATGTCACATGTAAGCAAAAAAAGTGTTAGACAATAGTGCAGACAACAATGTCAACACACCCTAACCCTGACTTTATTCATATGCCAAAATTTATGTAATGCAGTACTATGCATGCAGAAGATGAACCTCCATGCTATTGAAGGGTCAATGATGCCATTTTGTTTAGCTCTAACCTCTGATGTTCAGTCCACTCACAGACAAATAAAAGCTGTCCAGTCTCCTCCGAGTGACCAACCGTATCATAACATTGAACCTGGAGACTGGGTCTGTTTCTGAGAGTTCCGACGGAAAAACGCCTGGAAACCCTTCTGGTCCAAACCGCAACATGTCCTGCTCACCACCACGCAGCTGTGAAGTGTGAGGGTTGTTCCACGTGGATCCACGCATCCCACTGCAAGAAGACCACTCCTCCATCATGCACTGGAGATCAGCCAGGACCCTCCTCACCCTTTGGGACCTCCTCTTCATCATCCCCAGAGGCACAGAACGGGGACTGCACACCAAAAAAAGGACTAGAGAGAACAGGCACCAGAGTCCCAGAAGAAGATGTGCCGCCACCAACCCCAGTACTTCAACAGATGCCGGAGGAGCAGAAGAGCATCACAGACCCCAAGAGTACAGAAGAAGAAGCAACATTGACCACAGAAATCCCACAATCATCAAAAGGAGCAGCACAGTCCCCAGAAGCTCAGCTGAAGACACATCGGCCACCCTTCCCAGCCATCCCAGAGGCAGAAAGAAAAAAATCCACCAACTCCACAAACGGGATCTTCCTACATACCTAAAGAAAAACCTCTCTCGCTGTCGCAACCTCTCGATCTGTGAGGTCGTGACAGCCAGGTAGGAAATGCTGGTACAGTGAGAACTCGCAGGATATGTGCATAATACAACATGGTGGCACACATCTAAGAGGGAAAACAATTCTCCTATACACCGACAATGAAAACTTAAGGTAAAGGTGCTTTCATACAGAAACAGAGTCCATTTCCAAACATTGGACAAAGGAAGGCTGGAGGTTCTGGAGGATTACATCGACAAGTGCTTTCACCGCCCGGTCATGGGGAAAACGACCAAGACGCCTGCGCCCTTGTTGAATAGGAGCCGCGCGGAAGCCTCACCTGGAGCTGCGTCTTCACCCGGTCAAGGATTCAAGGAGATCCTCACCTCGATCAATGATAAATTCTCCGCCTGGCATTGGTGGAAATCCGTCACCGGGAATTTCAAGCGCTGCGGGAATCTCTGGAGTTCAGCCAACAACAGGTGGTCTCGCTCGCGGTGGAGAACGAGGTCCTCAGAGAGTCGGTCAAGTCCCTCACCGAGGGGATGGCCAAGCTCTCTGGGGAAAACAAGACTATCAAAGAGTCTGTCCTTGATCTCCAGGCGCGTAGCATGAGGGACAACTTGGTGTTCTCCAGGATTTTTGAGCGGGTAGAGGAGGACCCCGAAGCTAAGCTCACAGAGTTTCTAAAGAAACACCTGAAGCTTCCAACAGACGTTGTCAAGGACATTACCTTCCACCGGGTGCATCATCTTGGAGGGAGAAGACTGGACGCCCGGCGGCCACGTCCCATTGTGGTGAAGTTTGGACATTTCAAACAAAAGGAGCTGGTGAGGAGCCGCGGCAGGGAGCTGAGAGGGGCGGACTTCAGCGTCAGCAACAAGTTCCCGAAGGAGATCCTGGAGCGACGCAGGTGCCTGTTCCCCGTCAGGAGGAAGTTCATCGACGGCGCCCCCGGGCTGTCATCGCAGTGGACAAACTGTATGCCAACGGCCAACTCTACCGCAACGCGACGTCAGCCCCTGGCTTTACTAACCACCCGCAGCTCCGCCCGCCTTCTCCATAAGGTTTTATCCTTTCAGTAAGCATTCTACACAGGTGAATGTAATTAAGCATCTTCCCACATTCCCCATCACCACTTTCTCCACCTCCCTATTCTGCCTATTATACAAGCCATAAAAACGCGCATCTCACTAGCCCTGAACACACACCCCCCACCGCCATCAAAATGTTTTATCATCCCCACCCCAACCTAATGTCTCTTAATTGTCTATGTCTGTCTTTTTGTCTATGTCTGTATATTCCATGATGTTGATACCAAATTGCTTTTCAGGTTCACATCAGCATTCCTTCATTTGTACTCAGACATCACATGCATGCGTCACACGCTGGGATGTATGTGCGCACGCCACCCGCATGCACGCATGCATGTACACACACTCACAAGCCAGCCCCTTAAGATTATCACACAAATACTCTTATTACCCCACACACATAAAGTTTGACATAAGCATGTGCGCGCAGACACATACATACACACACACACACCACTCATACACAGGACCCACACCCAACAAGGTAAGTCTAACATGACCACGCTGAGATTTGTCACTTGAAATGTGCGAGGAGTTGGTTCATATGAAAAAAGAGTTCTGAATCACCTGAATAACCTCCAGGCAGACATAGTGTTAATACAGGAGACCCTTATCTCAAAGACAGCGTAGAAGCTTAGCTCACCACACTTTCCTCACATTTACTTAGCAAGCTATAACTCCAAACAGAGAGGTGTTGCAATTTTGATAAATAGGAAAATAAATCTCAATCACATCATTTCTACCGTAGACCCAGAGGGCAGATATGTCATAATTAACATATCGATACATAATATAAACTTTAAACTTATGCATTGCCAATATCTATGGACCTAACATTGACGACCCCTCCTTTCATACTTTCTTCGCTTCACTCCCAGCGCACTCAGACACAGCACTTATCGTAGGAGTTCCTTAAAACAAGCAGGTCTTCACTTATCCCATGCAGACTTACACCAATTTGGAACAATCCTGACATCCTGCAAAACAAAAAAACACTAAACTTCCCAACATGGCATGATTTGGGGGTGAAACACCTCGAACACATCATTCAAGGCAGCAGCTTCGCACCATTTCATGCACTGGTGGGAATATTTGGAATCAATAGTGAGAGAGAAAATTTCTCGAATACTTACAACTTGAAGCTGTTATCAAGGGGAGATTTGCCCTTAGCCAATCGAACCTTGAACTACCCCCGGATAGTTGATGATTTCCTGAACCTTTCATTGCAAAAATTGCTCTCAAACATTATAATACATTTAATACATTTAGAATGACCCAAAGCTCCAACTTACAACTAATACAGTACAAAATCCTGCATAGGACGCACTACACAAGACAACGGTTGTTTAGAATGGGTGTGGCAGACTCAAACACCTGTGTGCATTGTAACAATAACACCCCAGATACCTACATGCATGCTATATGGTTATGTCCTCCTGTCAATCTGCTCTGGCGGAAGATATGTGAAGACCTGTCAACATGTCTCGGATGCCCCATCCCAGCTTCCCCTTCACTCTGCAAACACTGCATGATTCTCACTTCCCTGAGCATCGCTAAAAAAACTATTCTCGTGAACTGGAAATTTAAAAAGAACTTAAGCATAACACAATATAGAAAAAACGAGGCGCTGTGGGCTGTGTGTTCTGGCGAAACCTCGGGGTGCTTCGGCGTGCCCCCTGGGCTCTGTGGGCCCCAATTTCACTCCTGCTGGGTGGGAGGGGGATGACGGGGTCCAACACAGGTGCCAGTCGGGAAACTGGCACCCTGGGCCCTTCCTCACCCCCCCGCTGGTGACCCCCTCCCCCTTCCTGTCCAGCAAGGCCACACTACATACACCCTAGGGCCTTAGGGGGGTTGGTCCCAATGGTGGGTTGGGGCGGGGGGTGCTGCTTCACTGTGGTGCCACTCCTTACCCCTTCCCCGCTGGAGGGACCGCCCCCCTACTTTTAATTACTATTAGACATTGAGGGCTTGTGGGGTGGGGCATGCTGACTACACTGTCTGCCAGCAGTGGGGTGTCCATGCCCCAACAACCCCACAATTTTAATTGCATCATAGTTATCCACACACCACATATGTACACCTCACTACAATTGCACACACTGGCACATATGCACTCCTGCCAACACAACACAGGCATGTTGGTTCAGGGAGGTGGGGTTGGGAGTGTCTGTGGGGGGCTCCCCTTCCCAGTGTACCCTGTTGTCCCTCCTCCTCCGGTGGGGTGGTTGGGGTCTGCGGCCTCGGTGGTGCACCTTCTCATCCTGGGGTATCGCTGGTGGCGCATAGTGGCGGCGCCCTGCCCTAGCAGGAGTGGTGGTCGGGGCGGGCTCGGGTGTCCCTGGCGTCTGGCGGGCCTGTTGCCGGGGACTTACCGGTTTATAGTACACGAATGGTGCCTAGGCCTGGCTGTGCTTTGCCCCTATCTGGTTGACCTGGGGACCACCATGGCCACCGGCTGGTCGGCTTGGCTCTTTGGCTTGGGGGCTCTCTCCATGGCTCCCCACACTGAGCCTCGTTCGGCCCGCTCGGGAGGTGGGTCTGGTTGGGGCTCGCCAGGTTGGCGGGCCTCTTATTCAGGGTGGGGGCGGGCCTCGGGTGCATGGGGCCTTGGGGCCTTGGGTTTTGCTCACGCTCGGGAGTGTAGAATGCTGGCTGGGCTGGGATTCTGCTTGCTCCTGTTCTGCTGTGTGCCTGTCTCTGGCCAGGGGTGGGGGGCCCTCGGTGGCCCTCTGCTGGCTCTCCTTGGGGGGGACCGCATGGCGGCCTCTGGGTCAGTGGCCTTGGGTTCTAGTTGCTCTGTGGGGGCTGCAGGGTGCCCTGGCCGCTGGGGTCTTTGCCTGGCTGCCGATCGTGGGTGGCTGGGGTGTGGCTGCACCCCCTCACTTCAAATCCAAATCTTTCCCAATGACAAACACAAACAATGTCTTTGTTGTTTCTGTTGTTGTTTTTGTTGTGTCTCCCTCCCACTCCCCCTTCCACGACCCCACTAGGTCCTGCCCAGAATTCGCTATTTTTTTATTTCTTTTTTTTTCTTTTCATAACAATAAAGGAATGCAGATAATACAACAGGAGGAGTATCTCAGACCCCTCCTTTGCAGAGCAAACCTGTCTGCCAGCTGCAGGGTCCCAGACCTCCCATTCTGTATGCCTTAGATGTCGGACAGGACACAAAAAAAAAAAAAAAAAACTCTCAACCCTCAACAAATACATACCTCCAGCTAGCAAAAATGATAGCTGATAACAGTCAAAACCCTACAAACTGTAAAGTGGATTTATCCCACACAGCACAAAAGAAGCACACCCCTTCGTGACCTTGCCTATGACTCCGTGTGACACTTGTCACTTGCTGAACTTTAACATCACCCCTTAAAATTGTGCCTGGCTTTGGAACAATAACAGTTTCCAGTTTTCTGATTTTATGTCTCAAGTCCACTTGTAAAACATTCAGCACTCAGTCAACCACTATCAAAATTATGTACACCAATGTAAATCAACTTAGCCCAC
This sequence comes from Dactylopterus volitans, assembly GCA_901007715.1. Taxonomy (NCBI): domain Eukaryota; kingdom Metazoa; phylum Chordata; class Actinopteri; order Syngnathiformes; family Dactylopteridae; genus Dactylopterus; species Dactylopterus volitans. The sequence continues at coordinate 28,507 of CAAKHG010017641.1, forward strand.
GATAGAAGAAGAAAATGTAGATTTCCTATTCAAAATTGAAATTGATTATTGATTGAAATGAAAAAAAGTGTGAATTGAAGAATATAAATGTTTGTATATTGAGACAGACGGACAGACTCGTGTCTCCTGTCAAATGTGTCTTTCCTGTTTTCCACCTATATGTAAATTCACCTAGATGCTAAAGAGTTGGTTTCTGCCCTTTGGTCTTCTTCGATTTTACTTTTTCACAATTCTCCAATCCTGCCCCACACCCAATATGTGAGCCGCCCAGTGATCCCTCCTTCCCCTGGCTCCCAGGTGGTGACTCCTTCCCCTGTTACCAGACGCCACCCCCACAGTTCCTTTCCTTTTCTTTACCATTTTGTTTATTGCATTTTGATGTATCTGGATAAAGTGTCTCCACCTCTTCTGCTCTTGGTCAGTCCACCTACTCACAGCCTTACTGGTGCTGGTTGGTTCACCAGCCTGCTAGCATGCTTGAATAACTCACTTCCCCACAGCAACTTCTGAACTGGACAAATGTCCTCAACAAGTAATGTTGTGTAGTTTATAGAATAAAACAAAAATGTTCCGTTTTAGTCAAGCACATACCTATAAATAGTGGAACCAAAGAAAGTGATAAATTTGCAGTGGTCTCTTAATTTTTTTCCAGAGTTGTATACCAACATTTAAATATGCTTGTCATAAGACTGCACAGTGGCTCATTGTCTAGAAAACCAATCAATATCGCTCTCCAATGAAAACACATTGCATGCTACACACTACATGTAATGCAAACTAAATGTGTTAAATCTGGAAACCATCCACTGGCTGACATACTTTTGAAACTACAACAAAGATGGCAGCATTGAGGAGAGAAATGGAAGACTGTAAACTGGCAGCATGATTCGGGTGGCATCACAGAGCTGCAGATACAATTGTTTTAGCCATATTTTTCAATCTGTCAAAACACTTTATTCTAAATTGGCTCAGTGAGAGGGACTGCTCATAAATATTCCGGTGGATAATGCTATGTAGCCTGTGAATGTTCTCACTCACCCAGGTCATGGTTATCTCAAGGAAATTGAAGCGAAGCAACTGGACTTGTTATTGGTCTTGGGAAGACGTTTCACCTCTCATCCGAGAGGCTTCATCAGTTCATGCATCCGGTGTGGAGACCAGGTATTTAACCTCTGGGAGGGGTATCACAAACTCTGTGATGTCATAAAGTCTTTGTGATCCATGTGCCAGCGACTGTCGTTTGTGACAGTCATTGGTGGAAAGGTGGTTTTGACTTAACGACTGTCGTTACTACACGAGAGGGCACTAACGAAGTGATGAAGCCTCTCGTATGAGAGGTGAAACGTCTTCCCAAGACCAATAACAAGTCCAGTTGCTTCGATTCAATATCCTTGAGATAATGCTATGTAATTGGTTCAAGCTTGATTTATAGTTCTGCTGTAGCTGTAGTTGTAGCCTTTACAAGCAGCCAATACCATTTTGAATATTCACACTTTTCTGCTTGTTGTGTTTGCATCACTCTACAATCAAAACTCAAGTTGGCGGCAGGTGTACCTAATGAAGTGGCCGGTGTATATCATAGACTGAATGATAAATCGAACTATAAAGTGCAATTCCTGCAGAAATGCAAGTGAATGGTGAGTACTAAACTGAATTGCTGAAGCAATGCTGAAAATTGCTTAATCAAAGGTGTATCATGGTGTTTTTCAGCAATATTAACCCTAACCCAACATGCCTTTTAAGGTATTTTTTTAAAACACGACTCGGATTCTAGCATGTCTTTACACCCCTCTCTCTCATCCCTGAACATGTGTCTGTGTCTGTAGCCTTAAATGCAAATAAGCTGATTTGGCATGTTCAAATGTTTATGGTGCATGTATCATGAGACATTACTGGTTTCAGAAATGTTTTAGTTCAGCAGTTAACTTTTGATCCAGAATGTGAACCAGGAGGAGAAGCCCCTAATGAAGTTCAGTGTGTGGCTGCAGCAATGTTTCTGAATAGCTAGTCAATTATTTTGTTAATCTTCATATCAATATTTAATTTAACACAACGCCTGTCATGTAGCCATCATTTTTATATTACAATGAACTGCTACTGCTACAAGTCAACATTAACGTAATTTTTCTTAAGTCAGGTTATATCATACTAATGTCCACTGTGATAAATTACAATGTTCTCGATGCAACAACTTACTTGTTACTAATTCATTACATGATATGCATTTAAAATGCTGCACAGCTGCTCATCCACCTGAGCATGTCCACTGTGTGATGGGTTTATTTTGGTGAATTGTTCACGTATTTCTAAACTTTAATCGATGTTCCTGTGGAAATTATGCAATTGTCACACTATGTCTCTGACTGTCGCTGCTCTGCCACTCCCATCTCATCCGCCTGTATTCACTGCACCTGTTGTCGCTAATTGCCCCGTGCTCTATTTAAGCCGGCCCGACACTGGAGCTCACTGCCAGATTGTTCTCAGCGATATGCTAGTCTTTCCAGCGTTTTTCTGCCTGCCTGCCCGGTTCCGACCCTGCCTGTCCCTGAACTTCCTGCTCTGCTCGCTTCCCGGACCTATGACCCGTTCTTCACCCCCAACCTCGAGTTTTGCCCGCGCGCCTCTGGACTGCCTCCTCGCTGCTGACCCCCGCACCCGTTCTTGGTTTCTCCGCTGCCTGTTCCCCGTCGGCGCCTCTGCCTCAACGAACTGCTCCCCTGGTTTGGCCCTCTCCCTGCCCCCAGTTCTTCCTCAGCCTGTTCCCCATTGGCTCCTCAGCATCCCCGGCTCCGCACGCCGATTGCAGTCACCAGCGAACGTTTTGTGTGGACGAGCTTCCGCCCCGTCTGCTTGCTCGGCGGCCCGGTCCGGCGCCGAGCTCCGGAGCCCCAGAGACCGCACAGACTTTTCGCGCCCACTGAGCACCGCAAGCACCGAGCTCCCTCTTACTGCCCAGACATCGGTACTACAGTCTTCTCATTAAAGCCTCTTATAAACGCTCCCAGTTTGTCTGTGTTCTGCATTTGGATCCAACCCCTCCCCGTCACAGCAATGACCGTTCTAGAAAATTGGAATACACAATATGCTGCATGAAATTATCACAGGTGATGTTTTCAATAACCAAACTAATTTGTCTGATTACATGCTCCATTTGTCAGAAACCATGAAACCTACCTTTTTATTTGTGGCTAGGACAAGTAAGAAACTAACTGTTTTAGTAAATTCTTAATGCCGCAATCACTGAGGTACTATATTAGGTAATGCTGTTTATGTATAAATAAATATGCAAGTTATTATACAGTCCTACTTTACATTACTCCAGTGGGCAATATGTTGTACAAATGATGTAACACACTCCAAAATAAAGTTTAATTTTGAGTATATTTCACCAGCAGATAGTGTGCTTATTAAACATGACATCACAAGAAACATTTTTACAGCTACCGTAAAGCATTTATTGACATCATAACCACCTAACATGTGACAGTAAAATGACAAATGCATCATCTGTGTATCATCTCAGATCACAGAAAACTACAAGATTTGTTGAATCCATGTGAGAAAAGATCTTTGAAGAGTAAGCTGTTGACAAGATATCGGGTTCCATTCTTTTAGTCATTAAAAGTATATAGCCTTTTAAGGCCTAGTGAACTGGTGCTGGGGCTTTCTTGGACAGAAATGAGTCACCATTCCAGCATGGAGGTGCTTTGCAATTGTTCAGTTTCCTGACAGCCATGCCCACTGTGTCAGATGACTGCCTCCGGTTGCATCAGGTCACATAGTTGGCAATGACCTCCTCCTTGTCCAGCCATTTGTATTGTGTAATGAGGTTGTCTGGAACGGGAATCTTCAATAAGGCATCCTGTATTGTGCAGGGTCTACAAAGACTTTCTCAAAAATGAGGTCATCAAGCCAGCTGCATCCCTGTGCAAAATTGAACATACACAAAGAGTTTGTTTACACTAGTTAATTTTCATGACAAAACAATGACTAACGGTCTGTTTAGAATTACCTTCTGACACATTATATGAGTTTTTACTTTTCCAAGATTTACATTTATATTTTGCTGTATTTATTATATTTGTGTTGAACCTGCTACAGAACTCAAGTACAACAGTAAACACAACATGTGCATGGAATATAAAAAAAATGTAACACTTACAGAATGTCAGTTCAGTCTACAGTGGATATGTTTTGCATGACCTCTGAAGAGAGATTCACCATCAGATGTTCTGGCTTGTGGTCCCTCAGCATTTTCATTGTAACACATGGCAGACAAGTTGAATCCTGAAACACAGAGAAGAGAAAATGAATGATGTAAATAACATACACTTTTGGCTACACATTCTAACAAATTCTAAGTAACCACAGTTTTATCTACCTGTACAGAAATCCAAGAAATTTAAATAAAACAATTGTCTGAGAGAAAACAAAGGCTGACATTGTGAAAAGCGACCAGAGATGAAGCCTGATGGAGTTCACTTTAGTTACATCCTCGCATCCTTTTGTAGGCACCTTCTCCAGCTTGTAGAAGGCAAGATTGCTAAAAGCCAGAAAAATGCATTTATTTAACAATGCAGTACTACTTACCAATGACAGTATCTTTGATGAATTTATAAATCTAATACATTTAATAATTTAGTGTTGTACTTTAATACAATAGTCATCATCACAGATTATAAATAGAGGAGTGATGTGTTTTGCTTTTGCTTTGCATGAATAACACACCTAACATTACCTGATTTTTATTATTATTGTTAATACTATCATTATTTGTAGTCATATTTTTACTATTATCACTGTAGTTGATGTTGCTGTGCATCTCTTTGTCTGTCTGTCTCTCCCTATCCTTCTCCGTCGTCTCCATCCCGATCTTCCTCTCCCAGTATTTTTCTTTCTCTCTTTCTCTCCCTCTTGCCTTCTCTCTTTTTCTCTATCACTCTCTGTCAACTCAGCTGGTCAAGGCCGATGGCTGGCCACGAGAGCCAGGTTCTGTTCAAGGTTTCTGCCCATTAAAGGGCAGTTTTTCCTTGCGAAGTGCTTGGGGAAAAGTTGGGTCTCTGTAAATTAAAGAGTACGGTATTGACCCTCTCTATGTGGAATGTTTCATCAGATAACTTTAGATATGATTTTGCAGTAAATAAATAAACTTGACTTGACTTGATTGATGATGCTGCTGTCAAGCAAGTTGTAGGTTTGATTCTCTGAATCTATTTTGGGGTTTTTCACTGTTCTTCATCTTTCTGATCTACTTTAGTTTCTTTGAAATTCTAACACTGCAAATAATATTAATTTCTTTTCAGCACAAAAAAAAAGCCCCAAATGAGATGATACGCTGCAGTGCAACATTTCAAAATCAATAGGTGTGATGTATCAAAAGTCATAGCGCTACACTATAACTATAATGACAACCAATGTGTTTTATATGCTACTCAGACAATATGTGTAAGTGTATTAACCTCTTTCACATATGTCCTGCACCTCTGCATTTATTCAGATATTTCCTGTAAGAGCTGCATATGTAAATACACATGCTGATAACAAATCAAAAAAAGGCATCAAACTCACTCGTCTGGCTTGCTGGTTGGCTTGAATAAGGCTTACATTCAAACAGACTTATTGGTGTCCTCATTATCTAACATTACTCCAGTGCGAGTCTACCATACAAATGTTAGCCACATTGGCTGTGATGCTAACAACTGTTTCAACATGCTACCCGGCACAATGCATATTAAAGCAAATACGCATGGTAAAACTTACAGTTCCCAGGTTTGAAGTCAGGTTATGGACCATTGCATCCTTCAGTTTTCGAGCAAATCTTGCTTTGTCCTTATTAAGAAAGTAGTGAAATGTGTGAGGTGAAATGTTAACGCGCGCGCACACGCACACACACACACACACACTCTCACCCTTGGTGGTGGT
>CAAKHG010017642.1:0-14139 GCA_901007715.1 Dactylopterus volitans
CTTCGCGGGGTAACAGACGCTCCTTTGTCGACGGCGTCTGTGCAATGTCACGATTGCGTAAAGGCCATTGTGACGCGCTCGCAACTATAATCGCGCAGAGAGAGAGTCAGTCATCCCAAAAAGGGTATCCATCTTCCTGTACTGGTTAGTGAGTCATGACTTCCTTTGCGGTCAGTGGTGTTAAAAGGTTAGTAACACCGAGGCAGCTAACGGTCATTTACCGTCTTCGTTTCACCCACGCGCCTGCAAGAAAGACGAGCCCAAACACACACACACACACACTGACAACATGCAGATGCCCACACACACATGCACGGTCACCTGTGCTACACTGCCCGCTAGGCTGCGATATGTGCGGTTAGGATGCATGTGAGAGACCTGCACGGTAAAGTGGAGGCCACACTGCAGGAGAAGAAAAAAAAAAAAAGATACAGATGAATCAATCTGTCACAGGAACACGATCAACCGCAGCAATATCAAAGGGAGTCTTACTGTGAACTGCCTGAGATTTCATTACAGCTTGTAAAGGAAACGAATAAAGAGAGCTCTTGTGGATAAGTGAGTTTAATGTGCTACTTATTTTTGTAGTATTTGGGGGGGAAAAAATCTAATTATAGTGGCAGGGAGAATGCATTTACATCTACTGACCCCATTTCCTTCCCTTTTTTTTCCTCCGTTTATTTTTTTCCAGCTAATATTGCATAAGACGCACATTCATTTCACCTTTTAAAACAACATCTGGAGTTAAAAGTCAGCCAGCTGTCCCACACGTTGCGTCCAGAAGGTGGAAAAAGAAGGCAATAGCGCAATTACTCCGCAATCATGGAGTTGTAGAAGCTCTTAGAGCGCAACAGTAGTTTTAGAGGTCGCAGTGTGTAACGGTAACTGGGTGATCCTGATCCAGATATTGGTCCTTAATACTTGGGCGGAAGCATTAAACGAGAGTAATCACACACACACACACACACACACACACACACACACACACACACACACACACACACACACACACACACACACACACACACACACTTTTGATAGGTGTCTGTCATTTTGTCCTCTGCCGTTATACATGTACATTTGCTATCCTCTCTAACAGTCTCCACAAGTCTCACCAGCTAAGTACAGCATTTGGCCCTTCAGCTTCAGTTTTGGATTTTTATAATAAATGGCTTGTGAGTGCGATTTGACTGAACTTCCTGCACGGCATTTTCCATTGTCGGGCGCAGCAGCGCCACAAATGTAACTCCCACGCACGCGAGGGCGACCGAGACTTGTGAGGGTACTTTAAAGTCCCAAGTCCTGATGAAGTGTCCGGTGCCCGTCGGGGAGGAAGCTACCGCCGGAGCCGGCGTTTCCTCGTGACCTCGAAACACCTACTGCACGTCAAAGCAATGAGGGGAAAGAGAAACGGAGGGTCACAGCCACTAAAAGAGCTTAACAGTGAGATCTTGCTGATTATGTGAATTTTTCCAGCAGCAAGTGAGGAACCGGGAGGGAGGGGGGGTTAGACAGAGTGCGACTCGGATAAACAAATACTGCAGGGCTCCGTCTCCGCACTCCTCGCAGATGTAAACTGACAGAATAAATCATTTGCCTCTCTGTATCCCCTTCCACCACCACAAGACAGCATTTAATTAATTTAAATTCTCCGTGCCTTTTTTTGTGTGGAAAATAAGGACTGCTGCTGAGGTGTTAAATGCTGTGACTTACTTCCTACTATGTTTTTCTTGATTCTCAATACAATGACTCACACGTTTGCTAGTTAAACAGATAGCACACATCTTAACTGGGGGAACGTCCTTCTCTCGGGGAACAATTAGAGCAACCTGTATTTATCCATTCGCCTCTCCTCGCTTTCCCTAATCTTCTCGTTTGCCCTCCCGCGAGTTTGCACATGAGCACACAAACAGCTATGGCCGCCTGGGATGCTCGAGCTGCGAGGAGACGCCAACTCAGACTGGGGTTATTTTAAGGCCGGTGGGTCCCAGGAAGAAAGTCCAGTCAATTTTAATTACATAGCACCCAAATCACGACAAAGGTTATCTCGTTACACTTTCACTATGGAGCAGGTCAAGACAGAGCTCTTGAATTTTACAGAGACCCAACAATTCCCGCATGACCAAGCCCTCGGTGACGGTGGCAAGGAAAAACTCTTTAAAACGGGCAGAGACCTTGAGCAGAACCTGGCTCTAGGCGGGCGGCCATCTGGCTTTGCCGGTGGGATTGACAGGGACACTGACACAGAGATGCACAAGCAACCCCAGTAACAATAGTAGACATATGACTAATAGGAACACTATTAAAATAAGAGGAAAGGAAGAAAGGGGGATCTCCCTCGAAGGCATAGGTTACAATTTACAATAAGTTACCGTCACCTCACCCAAAAGTTCACTTGTAGTAAAGCATGTGAACGAGTTTGTGAAAATGTCATTTTAGGTGCACATGGCATGGAAAGCTGCAATAATTGGGGAAAATATGTATATTTGCCTGTTAACTCTTATAGCTAATATTTTAGACATGATGGATTAACGGTCAACAGATTTTCATTAAAAGTCCTAGAAAACGACCTATAATCTTTCCCGCTGCAGCCCGTGGAGTCAGTGACCCAAGCTGTGATACATCCATGAATATTTAGGGACGGTACCCCCATGAGCCTCTCCCCTTTTCCCTCAGGGGTGCAGCCCTCTGAACTGTTCTGCAAAATGGACCCGCCCCGGTCCAGAGCCACATGACCTGCGGCCAAGTGCCGGAAAAGTCCAATAATGTTTGGAATTCCCTCATCCGCTACGCATGACTCCAATTACAGCTTCAAGGTCTTCTAGGAAAGTCTTTACTGATTGAAGCACATTGGCATCAAGAAGGAGGGGGCGCCCAGCGAGACGAGGGGAACCAGGTATAAACATGCCCATGCACACGCAGGCATGCACACGCACAGATGTTAAGTTGTGTTCATGTGACATTATATTCCCCACCCTCCCACACACACACACACAACACACACACATACACACAGAGAAGGCTTAGGAACAGGGCTATATGCACTGTGTATCTGGGTGAAACCTGAGAGCACTGACCACTGCTGCGCCATCACTTTCCTGCAGGAAAGAACAGAAAAAAAGTAAGAGAAAAAGAGAGAAAAGAAAGGTCTCTGCCAAGTAACACATCCACGAGGCCCCGCAAATGGTCTGTGCTCAATTAGGCCCCATTCAAACTATTCTGGGAGGGAGTACAAAATATTTTGGCTCAGCCGTCATTGCAGCTCCACAGTTTTGATGGGAGTACATTCCTTTCTGTCAGTTTAGTGTCTTTGACAACAATCATAATTTCATATTAGTTTGAATAAATTCAGAAAACACACAAAGGAAATCCTGACTTGGCATCCGGGTCTTTTCCGCGCAAGCACTCGCAGGTACAATAAACAGGGGCTCCTCACCATTCTACTTATCTTGCTCTGACACATTGCTGGGGTCAGAGGCTCAGCTCCTCTCTTCGTATATATACATATGGAATTAAAAAAAGAAGAAAAAAAAAGCCGAGTGCAAAGGGGAAAGGGGAGGGAAGGAATGGAAGGAAGGTGGGACTTGCAGGGGATAAAAAGCCACAGTCGAGGAAAAGAATGCTGTTGGTTGGTGGCTCGGTCAGCATTAAAAATAGCTGCCAGAAAGCAGGGAGGCTGGAGAATGGAGGGAGTGTTGAGGAACAGAGGGAGGAGGAAAAAGGAAGAAGAGGTAGAAGACAGTCGTTTATTATATGGAGCCATTCATCCCTCACACATCTCCACTTTTCCCCAGATGGGCAGGAGCAGAACCATATAGCCGCATGTGACTCACTGCATAAAACTGGTCCGCCTATGGAGACTTTACTAAGAACTCAATAAGCTCCCGAGGAAAATTTAAAGCTCTTGGGGCTGACTGCCGAGGTGTTAAACAATTGTGCTGTGTGTGCTCGGTCCGAGCATGTGATTATACAAAGGCTGAAGTCTGTAAACACCTTATGGTCGTGTCTGACGAACAATATTTCAAGTATGTTAGCTTATATCTTAAAAGTTTCGGTCATACGTAAGAAAAAAAAAAGAAAAGGAAAGGCGAACTTGGCAATATAACATGTGTGACAGCTAGCAGCAGGCTAGAATTAAAATGGCCTGTAATTAGAATCAGCCATTTGGAAACCTCTGTACCAGTGACTCATACATTCTGTCTAAACACTGCTGCCCAGCCACCACCAATGATACTTCATTCAAGCCAGCACCCAGCTCGCATCCCACATGGTATTTAAAGACGGACGAACAATCTGTAGCCAGTCCGGGTGTCTGTCTGCTCATGTAATTTTCACATCTCCCGGATCATCCTGGGTGCTGCTGTGCCCACATTTGCTGCCTGATAAATTCACGATACAACCCAGCCTGACGTTCGCATGTATCTGAACCAAACAACTGGGTCTTGTCACGGCATGCCGGGCTGACGACTGGATTCTGGGTGACCCGGGGTTCACCAGCCACGAAGCCCACGCACAGGCTCTGACAAAACACCACATTACAAAATAATGACACATGGCCAGGGGTGTAACGGCACATGTACTTGTGCTGAACCGTCACGGCACGGATGTCACGGTTCAGTGCATGCAGTCATAGGTCGAATACGTCTGGACGGGGGGGAAAAAAGAGTCAGCCGCACATGGCAGTAGCCACACTCCAATCCAGATGGCGGCAACGCGCCTAAAAGCTGTTTGCCAGCAAGCCATTAAACAGCAGAAGAAGATGGAAAAACAAAAACAAAGCAGGAGAGGCAGAAAAGCGGTGAGGGTATACGAAACACAAGAGCGAGAAGACCCGCCTGCTTCTTTCAGATAGACTGTGTGGGACCATTTCGGGTTCTCTGCGGACCTCAACGGCGATGGACGGCGTCAGCGTCATTCAGTAATTTTGCAGTAGGTCAGCTGAAACACGCTGAACATGCCTATGCACACTAGGCGGCATCGCCCCTCGCCGGAGCTTGGCGAAAGAGAAGGAGTTCCAACAACCCCCCCCCCCGCTGTTTTTAAGAAGCTGCAACATGTGAGCGCAAACATGGCCAGAGACATTTCCGAGGTTATTGGCATTTACATTTCAACGGCTGCGCCTCAAGTATTCATTAAAAGTGCTGGAGCCTCGTTACAATGTCAAATGTGGCGACTGAGTTATGTGAGAGCACGTTAACCTTTGAATGTTTAATTACATCCTACTGTAAGTGGAACAAATGGAAACCATGCTAACACGCTTTTTATTCTTTATTCATCTATTTTGTACTTTTATGACATGAGAGATGCTTCTGTAGCTGATTGTGCCCTATTGTTTTTTAGAAATATGGCCTACTATGAGAGGGTGTATATTTTGTTCACCATCGACTGTTCAATAAACTACAGGCTGTGTCAACTATCTCAGGTAGGTCTCAAGGACACTAGGTAGATCAAACTTGTATAACTTTTCAAAATAAGCAAAAAGAAAACTAAAATTATGCATTTCGGACTCTTTTTTCCCCCCTTGTCGTACCAAACGTACCCAACTGTGACCCCAAAACCGAGGTGCATGCCGAACCGTGACCTCTGTGCGCTGTTACACCCCGACACATGACTAAGCTCGCGTGTGTCACCGTTACCGTGCAAACACCAATTACCAGATGAGTGACATGTGAAATGCGCTGCGATGAGGGAAAACAAAAAGGCAGAGACAAAACATCTGAAGCAAGATTTCGCAAAAAGGGAGATGAAGTTGTGCAACATTTCAATCTGCAAAGTCTTGCGCAGCCTCGTACGCTATCGTTGCAGTTTGATAAGCAAAGCTAATGGAAATTTTGAATCATTGCATTTGTTATTACAAGAAATATATTCTTTGGGTTGTTAAGAATGTGTGTGAGATTAAATCGATGACTCCATCTCCTGCTACAACAGTCAGCTATTCGAGACAGCAAACAGCCAAAACCAGTTATGCTTGAAGTGTCACAATTTAATCTTTACAATTGGTGCTGACTATTATTTGCTCCGAGGAATTCCTCGACAACTGCCAGCAAAAGTCGAAATCGCTGTGATGTTTGTGGTCAACTTTAAAGTGATGATTGTACACAATGTGTCATGTGCACAGGAGGAGGAAAAGTCCTACTCAGCTAAAACTTCATACCATGTTGATTAACATATTTGTGGCATGGGGCATGGAAGTTGTAAATTTCACAAGGAATTTGTTCAACACGACAAGCAACACCTTAAAAGTGCACCCCGAGGACTCAGAACACGACTTGAGAGCAGCTTGGATGTTAAGACAGGAAACTCACCATCCACTGCTTGCCTAAGCACCTGAAGTTTCCTCTGTTTCTCCTTGATCCTGTCGTAGGCGCCGGGGAGGCCCGAGCCTACAGACAGGGCTGAGTGGTGATGAGGCTTCCTACCCTTCAGCCCGCCAAACTCAGGGTAGCGAGAATCCCTCTCCGTGGATGCCCTCAAGGGCGATCTGCCGATGGAGTGGGTACTTAAGGCACTGCTGCCTCTTCGCGCGTCCTCCAGGGCGCCAAAGCGAAGAGCCTCTGGGTCAATACACGCCAAGTCCACAGAGGAAGCCCAGGTCTTCCTAACTTGACTCGGCCCCAGGTCACCACTGTGGAAGGCTAAAGACCTCCGGTCCAGTTCCACAGGTCGGCCCTTCTGCTGGGGGTGAAGAGGGTGCAGATAGGGATAGGAGTGCTGGTGCTGGAGTGAGGGGGCTTTGGGATACATTTCACCGGAAGATTCGGAATTAGGGTGATAGTCAGCCAAGGGGTACTGTAAGGCTGCCCCTTCATCCCCCTTCAAAAGGTCCTGGATTGGCAGAGATCCCATGGAACGACTGAGGCCTCGATTGAGAGATGCCTGCTCTTGAGTCCTGGCTCGGTATCGCTCCAGAACCCTCGGGGCGGCACTCCTCCCTTAGAACAGGAGAGAATCAAATGTTTCATCAAACACTCATTTCGGTTACTTACAAAACAGGTGATGTAACAATACAGACATTGTGAGGGATAATCTAAACTACTACCTTGCTGTTATGCCTTGGTTTGGCCTTTCACAGACTACCTACAAACAGTTGACATGGCTGAAATTGCTGGGCACTGCAGTCAGTACCTAATCTTGCGCACAACAAAGGCTTTCACATCGATGCTTTCCTCCACTTCCCAATGTTCGAATGCTTTTTAAATGTAACTATAAGTCTTTATTTCCTTCTTTCTTACTTATCTTTCATATCAGGCCTCAGCTGGTTTTTGGTTATCTAATGGATTACACAGCATATGATTAAAATTAGTAGCAGAGGGATGCCTCTGTTATGCAGGCCAGAGGGTGGAAATGCAGCAGCCATTAATGGCAAAGAAAACTAATCAATTTCAAAAGTAAACCAACAACAGAATAGAAAAGAAAATTCAGAAAAATGGCATGCTGCCCCTGACCTCAAGGGTTAATTAATATTTCTGGAGATTTCTTGAGTAGCCGAGCATTCGGTGCAACGATAGCAATTACTGGCACAGGCATCCAGACTATCTATCATCATGTCTCTTGAAAATAAATAGTGAATGTTTTGGGGATGTACAATTTATCAGCTGTATTCAGACAATATTTGCCTTGTTGGCGGTCAGCCGCCCTTCAACAAATAATGTGACATTTATCAGTGGCAGGATGTCGTTCCGATGTTTATCTGCTGACGTGAAAAAAAGGTTACGTTAAAAAGGGTTTCGTCAGCTTTTGGCAAAATTGGTATTTTACACATCAGTATCAGCCCAGCATTTCACAATTGGCACATTCCTGGAATGTTGCTTTCCTTGGCGTCCGTTAAAAAAAAAAAAAAAAAAAAAAAAGAGGCCCAACTGTACATAAACTCTACCAATGACAGCTCTTGCTTTTAGAGAAAAAGATTCAAGGCAAGGCAAAGGGGGAAAAAATGCTGAAATGAAAGCACAGAGGGAGACGTTAAGTCCTATAAAAACTCTGCATGTGGTTCTATAATTTACAAAGCATATGCTTGGTTTTTAAATGGGAAACACATCAAAGAGAGAAGAGCTATCTTCCGAGGAAGCATGCAAAGACCGTAATGGGAAAACATGGGGGGAAAAGAATGTATTTTCAATGGGATGGCTTTAAGTGTCTCAGATAATACAAGTGTGATACTGCCATCAAATGTGGGAACGTAATATACAGCATAACATATCCAACATAAAAACAGAGACAGTGACTGACTTCCCTCAGCAGCAATTACAACTTGGATCCGTGGAATACAGGAGGGAGAGGAGAAAGACGCTTAAGAACTGAGTAATGCTCTTTGCATGTACTTTCCCTAGGGCTGGCTGGTGCTCAACTGGAGAAACAAAGCACTGATACAAACAGCAGACCAGCAGCTTCACTGGTGACTCCAAAATATGCATCTGTAATCAATGCCATGCCGTGCTTACATAATCGGGACGACAGCCATGTTTTTGCGCTCCTCTCCTTTCCACGGCCTGGAAACATGCTGGAGTTCTCTCAGAAACCACTGGGAACATTTGCTCATATTTTCCTGAATTAAATCCGATTCGAGCTTGCAGTGTGTTGTTGTTCCCCGTCTACTTCCAATTCTTTCCCACACACTCAAAAAGTGAGGATGTAAGTGATGAATGCCTTGACGACCGGGAACCAGCCAGGGTGTTTACATGTTTTTTTTCCCCCCACAAATGTAATTCGGCAAATGAAAGGAATCACCAGCTGCGTTTGACTGGAGCCTCTGTTTGTCCTGAGCAAGTAGGAACACATTAAATACATAACTGCTATTAAAATCGTTAAGCTGATCTGGTTCCAGACCTCGTGTCACTAATACGATTACAAAGATTGGCTGAAATAGGGCCTGAAAATACCTATTTTAACAGTTCGAGGTGGCAGTCCAATTTATCAACTTGTTGGCAGCCAAGAAATCCGAATCACTCCGTGAAGACACACGAAAGAAATACAGCTCTATTGCTGTGTTCAGTGTGTGTGTGTGTTTGTGTGTGTGTGTGGGCCAGTATCAGCTAATCTTACCTGCGGGCAAGCCTTTGCCCCTCAGCCTCTCCCGAATCTCTTTACTCCGCTCTGGAAGAGACTCTCTGTCCGTCAACAGGCCGTCCAGCTGAGAGGAAGAGAGACGGAGAGAAACAAAGAGTGAGGGTGAAAATAGCAGGAGGGAGGAAGGAAAAGGAAAAAAAAAAATCACAAGTTTAAGGCTCATTCTCTTTGTGAATCATCTTTTCATCTTCAAAAACAACATTATCTGTTATGCAATTGAACTAACTCTTCAAACAATGTTGTGTTTGACCCACATAAGTGAAGCATGTACCTGGGAAAGGCTGCCCAGCACCAACCGGACCAGTTTTCTGATATAAGAGAAGGGAGGGTCACAACTGGAGTTCCTGATGTGTTTGCTACAGATGTCCAGCACCGTGCGCAACGACATTCGACTCAACGTAACATCATCACACATGTTGAGAAGCAGGCTGTTGAGGTGCTCCCCCAACTTCATGGGCTGCACGGGGAAACAGAATGACAGTTGCTGTACAAACAGTGGCCAAACCAGTACCTGCCGAGCGACGGGCTCAACTGATATCTCAGTATTAGCATGCCGACTTCCTCCGAGTTCAGATAAGAGGGCACAGCTCAACTTTGCCACCTACTACTGCACATGCGGTGCATTCAGAAGGCCGAAATGAAGCCCGACTTGAACCTCGCGTTGGTGTTTTAACACTTGGCTTTGTCAGTAAAACTGAAACCGAAAGAGATTTGCTGATTTAATGTAAGTGCAGATTTGTTAGCTATATAAAGGAGCAAAATCATTTCTCAGTTAATTCATTAGTGTGGAGGAGTAAACCAGAAAATATTCACATTTAGGAAGCCCGGACCTGAAATTTTTTCTATTACAAATTTTCAATTTTCATTTTCAAAACATAATTGACAAATCGTTGCATCTCTGGATCGAACACAGCAAACCTTCCGACGTTCTTATCGGCATCTGCTGCTAGAAGGCTTTATGCGTCTTCACATTTCACATGCGTCTTCAGGCTGACATGCTTAAATAACGCAGTGAACATCGTAAATATTTAGCTGCTAGCACCGCTGTGCACGTTAGCATGCAGCATCACCAGTGGATGCCGAGGCAATTCACAAAATATGATCTCTTTTTATTAGTTTTCTTAACAATTCTCGGATTTCACTAATAATACAACTGTTAAACCCTGTTTAACCTGTGAGTGCAGTGGTCAATAACGCACATTAACCCAGTGCTAAAGACGCAGATGGGGTCGAGATGACATGTCCATAAGCATCCAATGTGCCTCTTGTTACCTTTTATTAACATGCGGCTGAGACGATGACACATTTTTGTGTTTGTGAGGGATTTTGCAGCAGTCGGGAGCGCTACTGTTGTCACTCAAAGACAAAGGAAACGACACGGCCGGCGGGAGTGGGGAGAGCTTGCGCCCGTCAGCGAAGCGGAGCGGGTGGCAAACCTGAGCGTGAGTCATCGGGCGTCTAACCTGTGGGTGTCATTTTCTCATCGACGTGAACACTGTATGGACTGTGTTAACGCTCGGCCGACTCTCTGCTGAGATACCAGCACGCCGAGAGCCTGAGCATCTCCAGAGGTCTGGTTTGATTCCCAAACATTCCTGACTGCATTTACAGCCTCCTTATCCAGATGAGATAGTCAGATAAGGATCATATTTTAGAGGGCACATTCCACAGCGAAAAAACAAACCATCTGTCTTTCACTGTAATTGTAATACCTTTGGGCTGCAAATTAGCAGGACTTGAAAGTGTATCTACTGATCTACTTTAATTTGACAGCACAAATAAGCATTAAAAAGGGATATTTGGCTGCGAACTACTCCCAAGGATGGCTGATAAACTGACAATGTTTGAGGGACCTTGAGTTCTATTTGATACAAAAATCTCACAGATAGGAGATTCTAAAAAAACCCATTATCTTTGGGTGTGGCTATTGCAGCATTTTTAACTTTCAGAGTTTAATATCCTTAAAATACTCATGTTGTCAAATCAGTCTAGAAGAGGTCATCCCTTTGTGCTCCCCAACATCTCGTTTACAAGCACACAACTAGCTTTTATTGCCAAGTGTGGAAAAAGGGGCTGCATGTTCTATCACCTCTCCATTCCAGTGTGAAGCACTGATTTACCTGGCTTTGGGGGATCTCGTAGTCTGCTCCCCAGAAGAGGGTCATTCCCAGGGAGTACATGTGCATCTGTGTGCGAGAACACCAGCGAATAAGACAGCAAGAAAGGTGCAAAGCGATGGCGAAAGATAACAAAATGGGAAGGCTCTGAAACGCCAGATAAACAAGGAAACGACACCACCAAAAACTATTCATTCATTAAGTTTGCTACGCCTGATTCTGTTCTAGGAAAAAAAAAAAAAAGCCATGTGTTGGAGAAACAAAGACAGTCCACAACTTCATAAATGCCGGAGTGAAAAGTTGAATTTTTTTTTTTTCTGAGGCAAAAGACAAGGTCTTTCAACTCAAATCAAGAACATTTTTTCCATTTTCCTCTCCTCATTACTCTGCACTCATTGCTTTGGAGAGAAATCACTTCCCCTTGACTGTTGGGCTTGGTAGAGGAAAGAATAATTCAGCGATTGCCAAAGAATGCAACACAGCCTTCAAGGTCTTTTAGGAAAAGAGCCTGGCTTCAGATTTAAAGACACACGCACACACACACACACACAAACACACACAGAGGGAGC
Organism: Dactylopterus volitans; assembly: GCA_901007715.1. NCBI lineage: Eukaryota > Metazoa > Chordata > Actinopteri > Syngnathiformes > Dactylopteridae > Dactylopterus > Dactylopterus volitans. Next base: position 11,753 of record CAAKHG010017642.1, read on the forward strand.
GAGAGACAGAGAGCGAGAGAAAGAGAGAAAATGTGGAAATTTGAAAGCGACTCCTAACAAGCAAAAATAATACCCCATATGTTGAAAAAGCGAGAGGAAAACCGTGGCACTCGCCGCTGACGTATCTTTGCCCACAGTCTCTGATAATGACAGAAACAGATTATATTTTCTACCCTGAAATAACTCGGCTGGGGAGACGGGAGCAGTGCTGGAAAACTGACTCAGCACAAAACTGTGTTGAGGTCTGTGGGACCGTGCCAGAGACGGGAATCCAGTCATGCAAGCTTTTAGCTCCTCTAAGCAGGGAGAAGCAGTCAAATAGCGGGGGTGAAGGGGGCGGGGGCGTGGTTATGTGCACATGTTAAAAATAAATAAATAAATAAATTGTGCATTCCAGGAGGCAATCAGGCTGCTCTGTAATGCTGCAGGTGCACAACGACCGCAGATCAGACATTTAATACGTGTTGCCGGGGTTTCGAGTTGCTGTTTTTCGAGCAGAAAGAATGTGTTTTTGAGGAACATCCGATCGTCCCGGCACAACAAAAACAAAAACAGGAACACAGCAGTTTATCATGTGTGGAGATGCAAAACAATTTCATAATTTTTCCGTCTGTCGGGGCAGCTGGTAAAGCAAGCTGACTTACTCTTTCAACTTTTAAGCACTGGGTGAAAGCATTTCTTGAGATCGCTGAAAAGAAAATCCGCAAAAAAAAAAAAAAGAAAAAAAAAAAACAAACAGCCGAGAACAACTTCCAGGTTTAATCTTTTACAGATTCTTAGAAGGCATATGTGGCACTGCCAAACTATGCCATGTGATTTTTTTTTAAAGCCGTGCAAAACTTTCGAAACAAACAGTAAGCGAAAGTGTCATTATAGGGCACAAAATGGGCTGCAGCACACCGCTGCGTGGTGATCCACGTGACGTCCTAACTACTATTCACCAGCATTGGACTGATAAAGTGCGCAAATGAATGCAATATTTGGGGAAAAAGGTGATGAAAAGTATAAGGGTTTGTACCTTCTCTATGTCAGAGATGGAGGTCAAGGAGACTCCCTCCAGGACCTCCGGAGCGGTGAAGGCTCTCAGGTCCTGCTGGGTGACATACTCATCTGTGAATGAGATGTTGCCGGAGGGCATGAGCAGCAGGGACCAGGGAGAGATGATGAAGCCCATAGATGCGGGGTCTGGAGAGGGAAGCACACAACTCGGTCATGGCGGATCTGATCAGGAGCGACAACAAACGCGACCGCCAACACTTCCGCTAGTTAAATTCCTCGCCGTTGTCACTCAGGCTCGTTCACGCGGCTGAAGTAAAGCGCTGTTCCATCCCGAACGCAAACGCAACCGGTGGACGTTTGTTCCTGTGGATTTTTGGACTTTTACGCAAATTCAAGATGGTCGGAGTAAACAAAAAACACATGTTGCTTCCTTAGCCTGCAAGTAAATAACTATTGAGGCGTAGGGGCAGGGAGGAATGGCTACAAGCGTAATTCTCTTTTCCTACAAAGCCACAGCCAGTGCGATGGTTAGAGAGCGCTTTAAAAATACACAAAGGAATGTATGAGCAGCGCTGCTAAATTCCTTTTCTTTTCCGAGAGGAGCAGCAGAGAAACGCACAGAGGAACTCGATCACCAAATATCTGCTTTCAAAAGCTGGAATTTGCTAAGTAAATACAAGTTTCCTGTTTAAAAGGCCTGAGACCATTTGGAGATCTCGCTCAGAAGTGGCGCAGGTTGCGGGCTGAGCAGGCGCGCATGACTCAACGTAAGCAAACTTCTAGTTTCTAGACAGATGCCAAAAATGAATCAACAGTTTCAAGAAGCTGCTGATACCAGCTGCTGGAATTTGACTGCTATACCGGTTTAAAAAAAACCCAAAAAAACAATAATGCTAAAATATGACTTGGACGTGCACAGTTTGGCTCCCTGCTGACTTTAAAGGACAGCAGATTGTAATATAAATAGTTCTTTATCCTGCAGCAATGCCGCCTGTCGTTCTGATTAGCTGCTCTCCCAGTTACCAAGGACGGGATAATTCCGAGCCACTAGAGTAGGAGGTGGTCCTCTAAGCGCAGATAACTGCCAGACTGTAGAGTGAACCGTGCATTGACTTCCACAGTGAAAACATGCCATTAGGGTGACGGGCTGACAGATGTAGAGCAGCGGATGGTGGAGTGGAAGCCAACGGCAGAGAGAGAAAGAGTAGAAGACAGTGGCTTCTGCAATAGCTTGGAAAAAAAAAAATCCTTTAAGAACTCAGAAAATTATCACACATAACTTGTTCAAACAAATCATTGTTATACAAACACAGAAACTAACCGCGACTGTTTACACAAGAGGGGATGAGGTGGCGTGGGGGGGGGGGGGGGAGCATAAGGGGGGTTTA
>CAAKHG010017642.1:14159-26683 GCA_901007715.1 Dactylopterus volitans
GCGCACTGGTGGTTCACTGACTGACAATGTTCGTCTATTCATGTCTGAGAGGTGACGGAAATACATGCGTCGTGTGAATGTTCGCCGAGTCTCGGCCTCCCACTTCGCGCGTTAGGAAATACCTGGGCATTCGCCCTTCGCCGCTCGCCAGGCGGATAAACATGGCGTGAATCCGAAGGGCGGAAATTTACTGCAAACATTCAACACCGCACCTCTGCATTATTGTTGATATATCGTCTAACAAGTACATGTCGAGAATGTTGCAATATCAACTCTCTTGGTATACACACCTCTTTAGACAGGTTATAGGGACTATACAGTACGTTTGAGAGACCACAATTCACTTTCAATGGAAAAAAAAAAAAAATACAAAACTAAAATGAATGACGAATGTTAACAATCACGGCACAGAGACAAAACCAAAACAAGATAAGCTGAACTACTCTGAGTATCCAGCCTGAGAAGCCTTGATGACTGAAATACTCGAGTATTCCCGCACAATCCTCTTGTCACAAACGCGACCTCAGCATAGCACACGTATTTGCAGGGCACGCCGATAAGAGGACATTCTTGGCGCGGGGCCAGCGTTGTCCACAAGGAAAGCAATCAGCAATCGGGCGGTAGAAGGGGGGGCGGGCTTGTTTTTGCAGAGATAATTGCAACCGCTTCCAAATTCACACAGTTGTGGCTTTATCAGCCAGCACAATTATGGTCAAAATAATCAGGTTCACTGGGATTTCATGAGACCAGGCACCGGCTCAACTTTTTTAACAGCGTAGAGGGCACTGCGGTGCCTGCTGACTCACATCCTGCCCAAAGTCTCCCGAGTTAAAACCTCCCTAAGTTGACCAATGTTTAATTTTTCTTAAGTTACAGAACAAAAAAAAAAAGTCTGAGGAGGATTCTAAGTGAGGGCTGCATGAGGTCATTTGCTAGGAGCTCTCGGGAGACGTTTCACCTCTCTGCCAAATGCCTCTTCAGCTCTGAGGGAGCCAACTTGCCTTGGTATAGCACTGAGGAGGCTATAGGAGAAGTGGTGGCCCGGTTGAACGTACGGCTACATGTTGGCTCTGAAAACAGGGCGGCTAAAAAGGTGGCACATGAGGAGCAGGACGCGTCGGCCACGAGAAGTGGCAATGCAAATAAATGCGAGCGTGCGTGTTGCGTGTGTACATTTTCCAATAAACGAGGAAAAAATAAAAAAGGGAGGCGCGGATGTTTCTCAGTGCGACGTAACGGAGATGTGGAGGACTCTGAAAATCGCTTCGCGAGTTTCCAAAAATTTTGAGCCGATGATGGACCACACACACACACGCACGCACACGCCGATCCTGCATCTCACAAAAGACAATAACTGCAAATGCTCTTTTGATTCAGTGGCCGAGTCGACCCAAGAGACGCGCTTGAAGTATACTCCAAACTTTCCCCGACATCACCCAGAGACTAAACAGTAACAAACGAGAACGGCTGACCAACAAACACCGCAGCCTTTAACAACCTGCGCCAACTCCGAGGCAAAAAGAAAATGACTCTGGGCGTTCCGCTGATGGAGCCTGCTGACTAGCCACCGCGTGCGTTTTTGTACAAATGAATACTGAGACGGGTCAGAAAGACACTTGTCCAGAAATGGTGCAGCTTATATTATGAGAGCACCTTCCAATGAAAAAAAGGGAGTTCAGCTTTAGCTGGCATGCCGGCATCCATTAGTGGAAAAGTAGCCTGGCGCGGTATCAAAGAATCTGCGAGAGTGTGACATTCAAACTGACGCCGGCGAAGATTCATTCCGCCGCTTCCCGGCGGCGCTCCCACACGTTCATACCTTTGTGAAAGAGCTCTTGTAGGCTCTCTGCGCTCTGGCTGAGCACAGCCCAGACCTCCTCCTCCTGGAGCGGACCTCCTCGTACCTCCAAGGCTTCTGCCAGAGACACATGCATCCTCCCTGTGCATATGGAGAAAGAGAGAGAGAGAGAGAGAGAGAGGACCATGTGATAAGCGCTTTACAACAGAGAATGGTACTCTTAAATCCACACACATACGTTCCAAAATAAACTTAGACCATAATTTCGGGTGCTGGCTTCGCTTGGACCTCACTGTATATGAGAGGAGTCTCTGGCACGGGGTCAGGCAGTCCTGAAAAATCGCATACATTCTGCGTGGCACTCGCCGCCCCATGAGCAGGTCCTCGTTATCCGACCGGCAAATTAAACGCTTACGGTGACTTGTTGAACTTAGTCGCTGCATCGGGAACCGTAACCACAACACGGACCCGTAGGAATCCACACTCCACCTGTCCTTGACTGCCCCGACAGTCGAAGGGGGACCGCGGGACCACCGCAAACCCCCCTCAAGCACCGACACATTTAAGCCCGGCTCTCGCCAACATCATCTTATCCTTCTCCTCAGCTGAGGAGGCAGCGCGAGCACATGATGCGTGCGTGCACACGCAGACACACAGCTCTGCCTAAGTCGCAGTTTATTACTCTGGGCCTCCGCAAGCTCCTGAATTTCACTTTAAGGCGGCGGCTTACGACCCAAACGGTCCTTGGAAAGTAAAACTTTGCTGTTGCTGTTTTAACGCGGCCTTGAAACTGCTCGCAGGTGTGAACGAAAGCGATTTTCGCACAAACTTGCTTCCTGAATGGATTATGCAAAATTAGAAGTGCAAGCGAGGTTTGTATTCCATCGTGAAAGGCAGGGATGAAGCAATAAAGGATCCGATGGGAGGGCTTATGTAAATTTGTGGGCCGTTATCGAGCAACAGTGCATCCAAGGACACGCTCACTTGTGTTTTTTTAATGGGAAAAATCTGTCTTAAATCACGTGACCCATGAAGAGGGCACTCTTATTGATCGGCTTACGATTAATATGCATTTCGAAGACTCATTTGCCTTAAGGTTTTTGACAGATTTACAACGTTTCACTGTTGCAAAACAATGAGCCCAAAGTGGAATGGGGACTTGTGGGTTTAGAGAGCCATACAGACACTCCAGCAGTTTCCCCGGCCAGACCCCGCGCGAAAGAAGACATGCTCAGATCATCTGTCACCGTTCCTTTTTGAGCACCTCATCCGCTTCCTTATGCGCGCATGCTAATACCTGTTTGAGTTTTGTTTGTTATGGCCACACAAGTAGTATCATATTTTCCCTGAGCGCAGTACAAATAGTGCCCCGCGTTAGCGCCGACTTGCTGAACTCCTCAATCACAGGCTGACGCGCCGTCGGCCAGAGTTTCAACGCATGGTGGTGTTTGCATAATATGAAAAAAAAAAAAAGTAGGCACAGCAAGCATTAATGTGCGGACAGTACATGTGGCTCGAGAGGTTAGGAGTGCCTGTGCAAGAATTTCCCCCAGTTCTTGGCCCTAAAATAGGCCACTGACAGTCAAGATAAAGTGAAAGGAGAAACAGTGACTGACAAAAAAACAAACTTTTATGTTTCCTTGATCGCAAACTTGCTTATATTTTTGAACACTGGCGGCTCCTCTGTTGCTCTGCACATTCTTTCCACTGCGCAAACCAGCACTTAACGAGGGGGAAGATATGCGGACTTTCAACATCCCGGCTTTTACAACAGGAATTTGTGAATCAAAGCCGCTGGTCCGGGAAACGATGCAACGCCAAAGTCATCGACGCTTCACTCGCGCAGAATGCCATGGGGGTGTGGGGGGGTTGACTGTGTGAGAGGGTGCACCCGTAAATAATTGTGACATTCAGTGGTGTCGCAACACTCATGCTGCATCCCAGACACCTGCAGGTTTGACTCACGGGCTTGTGCAACCTATGGCCGCATCTGACACGCCGTTCCTTTAACCGCAACAATGGCACCAGCTGAACTGCGCGAAAGTTTACAGGGTTCTTTTTCTTTTTTTTTTTTTCCAACAGCAATGATGTATCCACGGTTGATGCGTTTTGGCACTTATCCATCAGAACTGGGTCGGGCCGCCTCATTAGCGTCTGGGTTTTCTGCAAAGTAATATGCGAAACAACCTTCCGTCTATGAATCGGGGAGTTTGGAGAAGCGAGTTAATGAGTAAGCATGCCGCTGGCCCGCATGTTTATGCAGGAATGCAGGTTAACCGTTCTAGTCAATGGGAGGCGTGAAGAGAGAGGCGAGCGGGTTACTACCCATCTTGCTCATTACCCATGAGAATGGGGAGAGTGGGTGCTGTGAGGGCCGATTGTTTTGTGGCCCTTGTTATTTCAACAGAGACCTACAGTGGAATGTTTTTATCCGCGCCGAGGCTGCTGTGCAGGCCTGCCCCTCTCTCATTGGGCCGCGGTGCTGCTCGTTATTGAAGGGGGGCTTTTGGAGGCAGCGGCCCAAAATAGCGAGGGGGAGACAGCCTCCACCAACACCGATGCCTCCGCTTCGTTCCCGTTTCCCAGGTATTCCCCCGCGCACGCGCTAAAGCAAAAAACAAGTCTCGGTGCAGCGGGCCGCCAAATGTTTGGAAGTCCTGGCCACAGTCACAAGGACTTTAAAGAAAATAATCCTGGAAACGTGATAGCGCTCTTTACTCTGCACTTAAGTCAAGCTTTTCCTTTCCTCCCACCTTCCTGTCTGTGACTCGGCTACAACCCACGACTGGATCCGAAAACAATCCACTGGAGAAGGAGAGGAAAAGAAGAAAGAGAGAAAAGACGTGCAAATCCTATCAGAAAAGAACGATTAAAATTACACTTCTGCACCTTTATTCCGACGCTCATTCCTCTGCATTTGTCATCTGTATCTTTTTTTCTTTTAAAAAAACACTCCAGCTTTTGAGAACCTGCACTGTCCAACCACAAAAAAAAACCCCACCAGGATATTTCCAAAAGCATAACTCCTAAGATATGAGAAAGAATTTGCTCATATCCTCCCAGCGTTTAAACCGTGGCCTCTCAGCTGGCAAGGGCGTTTGGAACAGAAGGGCGGCGGGAAAGAGGTGCTCCGCGCAAACATTGAGGTGAAGATCTTCCTGGAGTCAGCCGCGCCAGGAAAACTCAACAACACACCTCGGAGTGAACCTCTTCCCAGAATCGCGCCGTCCCACACGCTTCAAATCCAAAAACGCACAAGCAAGGGATGACCGGCGATGTAAGGAACCATGTTTTTCAAAAAAAAAAATGCTGATGGCGAAACCATCCACATACGGACGAACGGCGCTGCGCCGTTGGATCAGTTTCTCGCGGCTGAGGGAGCCCCGCCGCCCCTCTTCTTGTAAAACCCGAGCGCCTGAAGCCCACTTTATTGCAAATTTGTGACACGAATAAAAAAAAAAAATAAAAAAAAAAAAAGGCACTGCGGCGGTGGCTCAGCACTCGCAGCTGTGGCCCGCTCAAGTTATTGCGGAGGAAACAGTGGCGGGGATGGGAGAGAAGCGGCGAGTCATCGGACTTGGAATGGAATGCCCAACGGTTGGCGTGCATCAATCGAGATCGGGGTGGCCGGCCCGACACAAGGCCGGCCAGAACGGCGCCACAACGCAGAACCCGGCGGGTTCTGGGTCGGCATCTCTCGCTGACACGCCACCCTGGAAGTTGGCGTTTGTTTTTTGGTTCTTTCCTCTCAGCGCACAGGGGTCGGGTCCAAAGCCATCGGCCGTCCCGCGACAATCGGCCCGGCTCCGGCCGCCCTGGACTGACGGGCCCTTATACTTTTCATTTTGGTCTCGACCTCATCCGCTCCATTTCTCTTAATCACAGGCTTGCCATGAGTGCCGTGACATGGGTTTGGTGAAAACCTCCCTCCTCCCAACACACACACACACACACACACACACACACAAATCCAAAACCCCAAACACTGGCTAATATCCTCTTTTCCTCTGAGGATGCTCACACCATCTCCATGATCACCGCGCGAGTGTTCGGCCTCAGCGCTCCCCTGCTCTGGCTTTGCATGACAAACATTCAAAACAACGATGACCTTTTGACTTTTGAATAATTTTACGAGTTTTCTATGGTAATGAGGAGGGAGGAAGGGGTGCAGGCTCCCCTTCCCCCCCCCCCCTAATGAATCCTTCAGCATGTACTGACATATCAGGGCTCTAGCTTGCTCTGTCAGGGCTGGAAAACTCTCCTGGAGGTTGCAAGTCAAAAGTTTGTTTGACTCCTTTTGCTTTTGTTTTGTTTTTTTTCTATTTAAAAGTGGCGTCTCCTCCGCTTGCCAATCTTAGAACCCGCTCCCCGGTGTGCTCCAACCCCGAAGATGTCAGTCACCGTTGTGAGTTCAGTCCCAGAACCCCCCCCCCCCCAAAAAAAAACAACCGGCGGTAAACAGACTGTTTACATCCCGCTTTCAGACGCTTCTGACGGGATCAAGCACCCGTGTTTCCACCCCCCCACTCCGCTTCTTCCCCGGCGGGCGGCCAACGGTTCCGCTCGAGCTCGCGACACACACACACACACTTGTGGAGCTGCTTCTCCGCGTTCTGACTAAAAAAAAAAAAAAAAAAGGCCCAAAAAAAAGTAGTTAAAACAAAGACGCTTACCGGAGAAGAAGAAGAGCTCACAAAATCAGTCGGAGGGGAACCGTCGCTGCTGCTGCTGCTGCTGCTCCGACGAGGCTACGAGTGCGCACGCAAGCGGGACCGGACGCCATCCCGTCCACGAAGCAACATCTTGGATAAGCAGTCGAGTGGCGCGGCGCGGCAACAGGTCTACCTTTTTTTTTTTTTCTTTCCTTTTTTTCTTTTTTCCCTCCCCACGGCGTCACTCGGCCACGGAACGTCCGCCACGCTTTGCGTGGCGTCGACTCCCCGGCGACTGAAAACCGCGAGCGAGTTCCTCAGCGCGCAAAAAAAAAAAAAGAAATAATAAAAATAAATAAGTAAAAAAAAAAAAAAAAGAAAGTGCCCAGGAGTCGCGTTTAATGGCCACTACGCGGCTTTTACTCCCCTCGGAGCCAAGTTACCATAACTGCCGAGGAGCGGCGTAGCCCCTCCCCTTCGCCCAGCGAGCGTGGGCTGACTTGGGAGTAACCAGACACCTCGCTCCGGCTGCCCATTGGCTCTCCGCTAGGGGACTGTCATTTAACCGTTGCCATAGTAACGCACAACTGGGAGTAAAATGTGCCGTGGATATCATGTGAGCGTCTTCTTTTTTTTCTCTCTTTTTTTTTTTTTTAAGTAATTCATTTACAAATTATCCTGGCATCCAAAAGAACACCTCTCAACATTCGAGGCACATTTTGGAATATATCTCAAGACGTAAGGTTGAGTGTAACAAATGATAGTGAGCATAAAACAAAATATAAAAAAAAGTAAATAATAAATGAATCATATCAATAGTTTTGCACAAATAGCAAATGAATAAATCAAATAAATAGCTGTGCACAAGCAAACATTGTTGCTTTAGGGGTCCTCAAATATCTCCGGGTTTTCATATGCTGCATGCTTTCATCAGTCTCAAAGCACCAAGATAACCATCCATAAGAGTTCTTTTGATCATGTGAGTATCAACAAGACATATATATATATATATATATCCCCCGTCTCCAAGCGTGTTTTCTTTATGACTCTGCAAATAGTTCCAACCCGCAGCTCCTCCTTCCCTCCCACACTTGCTCGTATAAATCCACGAGCTAAAAAAAAAAAACAAAAAAACTTAGTTTCAGTGTCTGAACATGAGAGTCGGTGCGATGGATTTAAGGTGTGGGCTGTTTTCTTTTTTGTTTTTTTTGTTTTTCCCCCCCCCCCTTCATGTTAATCTGAACCGGTGCTTATTGTCATGCTACTTAATGCGGCCTTGGCGTTCTCTCAAACTTAATGAAAAAAAAAAAAAAATCCCCATCGTTTAAGCGCTTCCCGCAACATCAAAGTTGCCGGCGGAGCCATCCAAAGCGGCCAGGAAGCAATTCACCCCGAGTGCTTCCTTCCTTCCTCTGGTTCACTACAAAGCTGCTCCCCATTCGCGCGCCCTCCTCTATATCGCCATCTAACGGCGGCTGGCCGTCATTGCACGAGCGCTTGCGGCCTTGTTGGCTGTGTCTCTGCCTGCCGGTCAGGAGTTTTAAAGGCACGTTGCTATCGCCGGCCGCGGACTCGAAATCGCACGTCTCCCCGCTTGGAGACTGTTGATACCCGGCGTCCTTGAATATTCGCAGAGATTTTGCCGTGACTCCCCCGCCCGCTTTTGCTCGGGAGGTCGGACGAGGCGTCAGGTGCTAGCGCCCTGCCCTCTCTGTGTGTGAGACTCTGCGGCTCCAGTTCATGCTTGGACACACCGAGCCCAGATCGAAAGAGCACCTATGATAATCAATGCCACCGAGCGGCCTGGAGGCCCGCGTGAAATAGTTTATAAATCAGTTTCCTGCCTCCGTCTGGCTCAGAGCGCAGCTGCTCGCTGGTCCGAGCAGACGCCGCCGCATCGCCGCCGTCCTGAGCTTCCCTCCACTGGCTCCCCGTGCGTTTTGGGATCCTCGAGTGAAGCCGTCCTGGCACCTCCGGAGTCGTGATGAAAATCCAAAGGTCAGGCTTGCAGACGCAGTCACATCTTTGAAATCACTTCTTAAAACACGTCTTTCGATGGACTTATCATGTCATTCCTCTTTTTGAATCCTCTTTTACATCTTTCATTAATATATTTGTTTAACTGTTTATGTTTCTTTTCATAACTCATTTGTTATTTTCCTGTATTTGGTTCCTTTTTACAATCTCTTATCCTTTCTAGCACTCTTAATTTCAGCCGACACTATACGCTGTTGTCTTTTATTCTTGTCCTCATTTGATTCTGAGCGCTTACAAATCAGAAAGAATAGTTTCACTGCTTATTAACCTTTCCTCGTTTATCCTTGTCTTATTTCTTCTATGCGCCAGTGTACTCTGCTCGTCTCATAATTCTACTCCAATCTTAAACTAATTTTACCCTGTTTAGTTTCTCAAAGCACTTTGTAAACTCTGTTTTTAAAGATACTATAGGAATACACTTATTGTCATTATCATTATAATTATCATTAGGGCCAGATTATCAAGTGGTGGCCTATGTCCTTTTTCCTTTATGAAATAAGTTATTTTTTTGAGGAGCTAAAAAAAGCATAGAAATTCCACACCCGTGTGCACCAAAATGCCTCAAAATGGCGCTCGTTATTGTAAAATTTAAAGCCCCGCTTTACAGTCCACCAGTGGCGAGGCCTAAATGCGACGCCCTCATGGGACACTTAACATTGTTATTTGTTAGCAAGACCACATCGGCGCTAAGGATAGCATGACAAACTCAGCCAGGTCTCCTACTTTCCCATGTGTGAGCAAAAGCATCCCGGTCTGCTCAGTTATTGAGTTAGAACGGTGCAACCAGAAACTGTCTCTCGTCTGGCTGACAAAAGTCGCCGACCGCTTGCTGCGCGTGGAAACCTCATGAGGTGCGGCGCATTTCCGAGATGCACAAAAGCTACTAAACTACGCAGCGATTCCCTGTGTGAAAGATTTGCACTTTATTCTCCGCGGACGGCTCCGTCACTCGCGCTGGCTCACTTTTACAATGTTGTCTTGCTGCGACGAGATTTCAGGATGATGCCGTCTCTGCTCTGGGATCATTCCCGCGGTGTCGTCAGAAATGGATAATAATGATCTGAGCCTTTCATTGGTGAAAAAAAGGAAAAAGAAAAAGCTCTCCCGGTGACTTACTTCTTACCCTGGACAATTGCCCTGCATGATTACATTGCAGCACTTTCCCGGTTTCCAGTCAAGCCCATTTTTGCTCAACACCATCAAAAACCCATCAGAAATTAGGTCGCCGGTTGAAAAATACTCAAGTTGTCCTTCAGTATAAAGTATTAATGGTTATAACCCTGCTTCCCGTCATCCGGTCTTTTCCACATTTCACACATTTGATGAGAGCCCTGGCCCGAGGACGTCTGCAGGCCAATTTTTCGAATCTTATTTCATCACCTACCGGCGCCAGGAAAATGACATGCACTTCAGATGCACTCCTCACAACTGACTGCTCTAGATTGGCTTCCAAAAATGGTCAGGAAAGCCTCAAGGCGATGAGGATGCATTTTTTTAAAAAAACCCCAAACAAACAAACAAACGCAAAATTCTGCCATTTTCACGAATCACGCGAGCGGGACTCTCGACGTTCCATCTTGAAAATCCCAAACTCGGCCGTAACACAACGTCCCGCGCGCGTGGATCCCCCGTCGCATCTCCCAGGTTTGATCCGATTCCAGGCCTGAGGAGGCTCTCTGGGTAAACCTGCTTTGTGCTCACAGTGCCACCTGCTGGCAAGAGGAAATCGCACAGGGAGTGGTTCCCCCCCACCACCCCCAAGAGTGACGCCGCGGCTGCTAAGCTCATCACTCGGGGCGGAGAGGCCCCCATCAGGACAAGAGCGGCAGTGTCTGAGCAAGTGTGACAAAGGAGTTGTGAAACCGGGGCTCCTTCCTGCCTGCGTTTCCGTCGGCGACGCCTTTAACGCCCCCTCATCGGGGCCGGTTCGGACCCTGAGGGCGAGCTGCGCTTGAAAGAGTGGATATGTCCGCTCCGACCATATCGGGCCGCGGGGGTACCTGGTGGGTTGAGGGCATGTTGCTTGCTGACTGGCGAGTTTAGTCTTTTTTTTTTTTTTTGGGTCCATCTGGAGGGCATTAAAAACCTCTCCTTTCACCACCTTTGAAATAATCCCCCTCGGTCTGCAAAGCGTTTAAAGAAAAACGCTTCGTCTGGCAATAAAGTGCCAGAAGACCCATCAGTTTGCTCATGACAAGGCCGCTCAGAGCCGCTCTCCTGCGTGAGGCCTTCCCCGGGCCCCCCCTTTTTTTTGCTTTTCTCCAGCCCCTATTTAACTCTTTTAAGAGTCCAAACTAATATAAAACCCGGTGTGATGATTATTAGCCGGATGAGAGGCAGGAACCTGGACAGCCGTGTGCCATTTATATCACCCGGTATCCCAGCTGGTGGTGGCAAAACACCTCTGCAACGCCTTCTGGGACAAGATGATGTAGCTCTTTGTTGTAATGCTTAATCATAGCCTGGGTAGTGGATAATGAGGGCAGAGCGTGATAGGAGGCACGGCGTTGTAGTCGAGCAGACCTCTGCGCTTAAGGCGTCCTCCCACTCTAATGAGTGTTTCTGGATTTAACTTGGAGGCATTTTAGGTGAGCCGGCTACTTTTTACAAGTCGAGCGGGACCGCGGAAGCCTAAAATCGGCTCTCGACTCCGATTCGCCGCCGGTTTGCTCCACCGGGAGTCTCAGCTGGGGTTTTTTTTTTGTTTTTTTTGAAACTCGGATGTTGATAGGTCTGTGAATCGGTTAAAAACTCGCCGGCTAATTGGTGCCAATCGGCGGTCAAATGAGCGTCCTCCTCGTCGGCGATGCTTTGCAGGACTGTGATGTGCCTTTGCCATATCGCATTTTACGAGGATCATTGCGGTAGACGAGATGCGATATTTAGATTTGGGTTTTTTTTCTAAGAAACGAGGGTTAAGATCAGAAGACAGTGAGAGGGAAATAGAGGGGGAACAGAAGAAATCAGAGGCGAGGCATGAGAGGAATTAGTAGACAAAAGTAGGTTGAGTCAGCGTCGCGCTCGAGACGCTCTCAGTTAAAAGGAATCCGTCTCTGCAGGTGCAAATATGACTCGCAAAAACCACACCTTCGCTGCGGAGCGACGTGTGTGACCAAAGGTTTTGCTGTGCCATGCGATTGTGAGCGAGTACATTTTTGTAAGCAAAACACCACAAAAGAAGAAGACTGGCAAAAACAGCAGTGACTTCTCGGAGAAAAAAACAGAATAAAACATAAGGCCAGTGCTCATATTTCAGTGTATAACTTTATGTTTAGTGTCTTTAAGTTGTGGGGGGGGGGCACTAGTTTTTTTTTTTTGAGACAATACAATTGATAAAAATATCCCTAATCTGAGGTTAGCAAGAGTGAAGTTGAGCCCTTTCGTCCACACTGAATGCAGACAGCGCCCTCTGCTGCAAAGGAATTAAAGAGCAGTGCTTAATTATCAACCCTTAGAGTCGTTATAATATTGCTGCCTTTAATTGTGAGTGTGTTTTTTTTTTGTCCTCCCTTGAGAACGTTGTGGGCTGAGCGGAGAACCCCCCACCTTACCCCCTAAGGAACGGTTCTGGCTCTCGGGCAGTGTTTTGCCCGTGTTTGCTGAATAGCATCTCCCAAAAAAAATGAAAGCCATGTCTTTTATAGAATTGTTGCCAGTTCACCGCGATGTCTTTCATAAATATGAATAGAAAAAAAAAAGAAGAAGAAGGCAACATCCATCCTCCTCCCTCTCTTCTCAGTTTTCTGCCGGCCTGAGCTGAGCGGATGCGAGACGTGAGAGCGCACCAGCAGTGTAACATCCATGATCGCGCTGGCGGGACGGATCACAGAGGCGCTCCTACACCCTCCCCGCCACCACCCTCCATAACACCCCCCCCCCCCCCCCCCCCCCCCCCCCCCCCCCCCCCCCCCCCCCCCCCCCCCCCCCCCCCCCCCCCCGAAAAAAAAAACTTAAGGCTCCTCAAAAAACAAAAGCAGATGATCTATAGCGCTGCCGTGCTCGACTGCACTCCGCTGTGCCCAGAGTGAATCGTTTTC
>CAAKHG010017642.1:36168-49111 GCA_901007715.1 Dactylopterus volitans
CCACCCCACCCAAAAAAAAGCAAATTACACGACCTTAACCATGTTTGTTTTATGCACAAAACAATGCCCTATAACACAATGCAAAGTCAAAGAAGTTACGTTACCCCCAAGCCATGTAATTTTGGTTATAATTATGCCATTAACTCAAAGTTGAGCAATAGTTTGGGTCTTATTAGGACAGACAGACAGACAGACAGACAGATTTTCTTGTATCACAGCAACAGGCCATTTACAATCATAACAACAAGAATACAAGATGTATATACAATAAACATGAATGCAGGTTTGTACAAATATATATATATATATATATATAAGTGTATATATACATTTGACTTAAATCACTATACAAGGAATAAGGGGCAGTGGCAACGAATGTATACATATAACAGAAGATTCTACAAGCTATACAGGGAAAAGGGCAAGTATGGTAACAAAATACCAAAAAACCTACATATGTGCAATATGTTGTAGAAAAGTGGCCTGACTGAAAGGCAGTGTAAATAATATGTAAATCTAGCGGGAACAGAAGAAAACAACAGGACCAAATTTAGAACCTGAGCTCAAACAGCAGAGAGCTTGAAGTCGATGGCAGAGAACGGCTGCCGCGTGGACATTAACGTAAAAACGGCCTGTTATGCAGTTGTTGTTGTTTTGTTTTTTATTGGGAATTAAAGTGAATTCCTATCATGCGGCACATTAATCTCTTTCGTTTGCTTTAAAACTCCCCATTAACCCACCCCCCGCCCACTCTGGTACGAGCTGCCGTAGTTGCTTAGTCAACCTCTCAATCAGCTGCCGTTGGGCTGTGCTGATGCCATGTTGTCAGGATGATATACGAGCGTTTCATGCAGCCATGCTGACTTCGGTTCTTGGCTCCAACCGGAGCAGCACTTCACTCATGACCACCATCAGCAGAATCTGGCCGGCGGCTCGAAGCCAAGCGCAGCCACCGGCCGCCGCCGCGCTCCGCTCGCCGCGGGCTCTTCAGGAAGGACAGCAAGAGGGCGGATTTGTCCTTTTTTTTTAAAAAAAATGGCATCCCTGTGATTTACTTATGACTTTCCTGGATCAGGTTCTCTTGTAATGACGCGGCAGTCGGTGACACTGAACTCCCAAGTAAATTCATTGCTTTTCCTCTGATGTGGTTGAAATAATCCCCGAGGTTTGAGAAAATAAGATCAGGTCCTGTTGAGAAGTGAAAGATAATATTAATTTGACAACTTTTTTTTTTTTTTTTTAAATCTACCTTTTCCGCTCTTTCTCGCCAATATGGGATTTAATAATACTTGTGTTTTTACCAGCGTGTTATTATAGGTGACTAAGTCCAAGCAAATTGAAGCCATTCGCCGAATAGCGTCCTGAGGGTGCTAATCCCCGTAGCCCGCCCGCAAAACGCCAATTAAAACTGGAGAAAAACAGAGACTAAGCGAACAACTTCAGATTTGCAACATGATGACACCTTCCTGCATTATTCATGCAGCCGTTTGCGCCGCTGGATCTTGCGAAATAAAGAGAAGAACACAATCCGAGGAGGATGTGTTCGCCCAGGTATGTGAGCGGCGCGGAGCCTCCCCCCCACCCTCCCCACGCAAATCGTATTCGGGGGGATCATCCAGGTGGTGTTTGAATTATTGCAGAATATGCCGCTGGAGGCCAAACATTTTGGCCACGTGAGGGGGTTTAATATCTTATGCACACAGATGGCGGGAGATTAGTGCCGTGCGGAGATAGCTGGCGAGGTGGATTCGGCGCCGACCTTCTAGATTAATGGCAAACGCCGCGCGCTGATTCGACGCCGGTCGGCGGTGGCGGCACGCGCAGGCGTGCTGCAATTTTTTTTTCTCTTTTTCCACTCGCCAGTTTTAAAACTGCCCCTGAAGTCATGGCACCGACGGCTCACACCAAAGCCAGAGCACGCTCGCCTGGTGGGATGTGGACGGCAGCGATGTCAGCCGTCACTTTTTACTGTGGCGCCGCGTGGGTCCAGAGCGAAAAGGTCAGCTTAACCAGGCCAGAGCGGAAATCTCCTGACAGTGTGTCCCACATCTCCGTCTTAAAAACCGCCCCGCTCCCTTTGGATTTAGCGGCTGCAAAGCTTTGATTGTGACATTATCAGAGGGGGGCCGGTGGAGCTGGAATAAAGCGTATAGGGTCCAGAAGAGATTTCTCTTCGCTCGCCCCTTTCCTGGATCCCGTCAAAAATGAGAACATTTCATACAATTTGGAGGCATTTGTTAAGGCCCCGCGGCAACACTCCCGCGCTCCCACTCTCTATCATTTTTGTACACCAACATTAGCGTGTCATTTTTTATTCAGAAGTCATGACCGTTAGCGCACTGGAAGCGCCGTTACCTGGTGAAATCCACGGAAGCTGTGCTCCTCGGGGCCGAAACGTAACACCGGTGTTTTGAACCGATGTGCCAACATTTTCCCAGCTTTCTTTCTTTCTTTTTTTTTTCTTTTTTTTCTTTGCACCAGAAATCATGCAAATCGGCGATCTGCATATTGAACCATTAGCTCCTCGCGCCCGCTCTGCCCCTGGAAACGCGACGGCACTTTCATGCAAATGCGGGTCCGGACAGCGCAGGCTCGCTTGCAGCTTTCCTCATGTCGGGAATAATGGAGCGCGCCTCTGCGGGGGTGAACGCATCGCGGCCTCGGTTTTCGGCGTTCAGAGCGTGGACAAGTGCGCGTCAAATTAGATCGCAGAGGGAAATGTTTGTAAATTTCTTGTTATTATTCATGGTATTAAGCTGACATTTTTCGCAATTTGCAGCGGATGACTAGCTATAGAACTAGAGAGTGTTATGAATGAGCAACAGAGACTCGGAAGGTAACGCTGCTTTTTTGTTTTTGTTTTTTTTTTGAAAGTCATAGACAAGAACGCTCTCCAGGGGGATGACACCACCAATTCGCCAGCGTGTATAAGGATGGATGTTGCTCCTCCGCTTCCTCCCACTGGGCAATACGAGCGCCGCTACTGCCGCACCGGATAGAGCTGATGGAGGATAGAGTTGCAATGTTTACACCTAATTTAGTCACAGGCGACTGCAGGACAGGAAATTAACACTTGATTAATAATTCAATAATCAAGTAAAACCAATACAGACTGAATTAGGGAAGCACATTAGTATGTATGACTAATATAGGTGAAAGGGTTAGTTTGTTTTTGTTTTGTTTTTTTATTGTTGTTTTCTCTTGGTTTGTGCGTACGTCCATTTAGTGCTGTTTGATAGCGATTTTCGCTTCTTTTTGTCTTTTTCTTTTACATGTCGGAAATAAAGTACTGCTATCTAATACATTAAAACTTACAAGAGCAACAAGGACTGTGTAAAAGCGCAGAAGCCATGTGTGGGCACAGTTCGTTTTTTTGGGGATTTTTGTGACGCACCCCAGCCCCGGCGAGATTTGTTCGCTTGACTTCTGAGGAGCCGCGATGCTCAAAGAAATAAAAATCGCATTTTATTTTGTTTGCCTTTTATGAACTCCATGGAGAAGAGTATCAGCAGGAGGAATGTTTTTTTTTTTTTTGTTTTTGCGCGCGCGGAAGCCTTCAACAAACACGAGCGGGCCCGTCTGTACGCGCAGGCTGGAATCCGTTCCAAATCAAAGCCGCGCGGGCGTCGCGGAACGCCACGGTCAGCGCAGCCGTGCTTTATGGCCGCCCGTGGTAAAGAACCAATACATCCTTGTTCGTGGAGGCAGGCCTGGTTGTTTGTCTCACCTTTATTGAGAATGATAGGGGGCCACAGTCGAGGGGGGCGCGGCACAGCACGGGATTTTCAGCGAGAATTTAATTCCGGGCCGGCGGAGGTGTAAGCGGTCGCGAATGTCGAGGGGCCCCGGCAATATTCCATCACTCCGCACATGCCGAAGAATGACTCACGCCGACAAATAAACCCAATCTATTCCATATTTTATTGCACGCAATTCCAAGCGGAAGGTGTAATAATGGTGGCAGCTCATCAAACTTAGTTCTCCTGCTGCTGTTTAAGTGCTGTGGTTGATGCCCACTCCACACACACACACACACTCTTTCTGACTCTTGCTCTCATCTCTGTGTGTGTGTCTTGCAGGTATTTATGAGCAGACATTTCTTATATAACTGCAGCCAACCAATCCTGGATGTGAAGATAGCCTTTTGTCAGGTGTGTGTCCCTTACAGGTAAAAAAGGTACAGTACTCAATCAGTTCCATTTCCCCTTCATTGCTCTGTGTGTGCTCTGCTGTTGTTGTGCTGTATCCGTGTGTGTGTGTGTGCGTGTACGTGCGTGTAAAGAGTGTGAAAACGGAAGAACAGTGGGGAGTGTACGCATAAAAAGAATCTTTCCGCCATCAGGAGATTGGTTGAAAGGATTTTTTTTTTTCCTTTTTCCCCAGCAGTTGACGAGTCTCCTGTCTTTTTGTTGGCTAATAAATTTAATGGGATGCTAAAAATAATCCAGGCTGACCTGGTGTTCCATTTAACTCCGGCGCAGTAAGTTTTTATTTGAGATCTCAACTTAAGTCAAGGCGGTGAATGACTCACTAATTGCGGCTCAATTGGCCATGTGGGTCGTGACGCAGTAAAGTGTGTGTTCTGCCGCATGTGTCCAGTTTCACTGTGTGTTGGGGGGAAAGAGACGAGCTAAGAGTAGTGAGATGCTCTCATGCATGCGTGTGTGTGCGTGTGCGCGTGTGTGTGTTGGGTTTGCCGCCGTCGTTACCACTGGCTGTACAGTAAAGGGCACAGACCAGTGTATTGAAATAATTAGATCATAGCTTTGAATGACTTGTCAGCCAAGTTCATTTTAAGCGTATTAGATCGTTATTTATTTATTTATTTATTTTTCATGGCATTTTTCCAAACTGGTGCGCCTTTGGTAACGCACACTGGCGCGGCTTTGTTTTGTTTTGGGAGCCGTGCCGCAATTACCCCAGATCTGATTAACTGATATTTTTTTGTTGTGGCGCCATGTTGTAAGGCTGCGCTGCCCAAGTAATTAGAATCAAATACTGTGCCCGCATTAATAAATGAATAGTGTATTTCGTCTAGTTAATAATGAAGTTCGCTAATGGCGCTAATGTCATTACATTGCCTGCTTAGAGCTCAGGCCCGACGCCGATCAGCCACAACATTATCACCACTGCATGTTTACCATAAAATATAATGCAACAGCCCTGCAGTAAATTCGCCCTTCAAGTTTTATAATGAATTTGTATTGACTCTGTTTGAAAGAGGTGTTGACATATTTGATTTTTTTTTTCTTTTTTGTGATGCTATTGAACTGTACTGGGTTATACTCAGAGGTGTCCCTAATATTTTGATCATCCCACTCATATGCATTAGGGTGACCAAAATATTAGGGACACCTCTGAGTATAACCCAGTACAGTTCAATGGCATCACACATTGCAGTCCCGATAACAATTATTCAGGTTTCTCAAACAGATTCAATTAAAATTCCACATGGAAACTCCTGAAGAAAGACCTTACTGCAGGGCTGCTGCATTCTATTTTATGGTAAACATGCAGGAATTATAATGTTATGCTTGATCAGACTATACTGTATGTTCTTCCATGTTGATGCCCTCCAGTTTTTACACACTTTTGTTTTGGAAAAAGAGTTTTCGCCAGCTCGACGATAAAAGCACTGCTGTATTTTGAGGACTAATGATTCTCCTCCAGGTTTTGGCTCTGAGCAGGTAAGTGAACACCCCAGACCCTTCTGAATCATCCCTAACCCAGCGTTTCTCTTCTTGTTTACCTGTGTGTTTGACGCCTCATGCAGGGTTTTGGAAAACAAGTGGATGTGTCATATATTGCCAAACATTACAACATGAGCAAAAGCAAAGTGGACAACCAGTTCTACAGCGTGGAAGTGGGCGACTCTACCTTCACAGTTTTAAAGCGTTACCAGAACTTAAAGCCCATTGGCTCTGGAGCTCAGGGAATAGTCTGGTAAGTGCTCAGCGGCGCGCTCCTTTTTATGTCCCGTTTTACAATACATCACACTGTTTTTTTTTAATGTAATATTTAATGTCTGATTGTCTGATTCAGCTGTTAAATGTTTTTTGCTTGTAGTTCAGTGCTTTAAGAGATGCCTGAGGGAGGAGAACCGCCGCGTTAATTTTTTTTTTTTTTTTTTAATTGTTTGGGCGAGGGGATGCAAGCTTTAATCAATAGAAAATACATACATTTAATGATAATTTTAAAAGGATTTTTAAAGGGAAAAAAAAACAAAACGCATCATCAGGTCTCCATTGTACAAAACCATTCATTGCAGTTGAAAGCACATCGTGCAGCAGGGTGACTCGACCTTGCTGAAATGTTGCGATGACTAAAGTGGAAAAGAGTAGCTCTGCAAAGGAGAGAAAAAAAAATAACTTTAGAATTTGGAGACATGTTTTGGCTCCGACCTTGTGGTGGCAACCAGGTAAACAACTGCTTGTCTGTGCGACGGAAAAAAAAAAAAAAAAAAAAAAACATTGGTCACTCGATTCGTTTTGGATCCACAATAGTCTTAAGTGATCAATGTGAACACACAGTTAATGTCGCTGATATCCTGGTGAACAGTGTCTAGCTGAAATCCTGCGACATCTCTGGTTGCTGTGGCAACAGCAACTGCAGCCCAGTGCCATGTTTTTCGCCGGAGAAGTCAGGCAATACTTGGCCTCTTTCCACCAATCTGTGAGCAATCGCCATCTGATCCGCTGCCCAGGGCGCGAGTCTGCTAGCGACTCATAGCTGGGGGAGGTATCACAGTTATGTAAAGGGAGTTAATGGTTTGCTGGGAAGTTTAAATAGCGGCCCGTCGCCCGCAGATCTTCATTTACGAGCCGAACGCGGCCGCTGCTTCTTGTTCCACTGCTTCCTCCGATAACTCCAGCCGACCTGGTGTTACAGAATGCTGGGAATCAGCAGTTGAGACACTTTTGATGCATGTTCACACTCGATGTTAAGCTGCATGCTCTGTGACTACTTCAAAGTGAGAGAGTCGTCACGTCTCGTGCTTTTGGCGGCCGAGCGCTTTTATTGTGAAGGCGCGGTGGCAGGAAATGACTTGTTTTTCAGGTCCTTTAGTCTGTATTCAGGGGCTTCAGTCAGTGGATCATCGCCTCAGCTGCCGTTGTGCTACCTCGCTAGGTGGCAGATTTAAATGAAAATCTATTGATTTATTACTTTAAAGTGATAAATTATGTTCTTAACCCAAAACGGATTGTGAAAAAGTGTTTCCCTGGTGGTGAAAACGTGGGAAAAAATTGTCCTCATATATTAGTTTTGGTGAATTATAATTGCAGCTGATGCACTGACCTGACTGTTATTTATTTATTTATTGTGAGGCAGATCACCAACCTTAGAAGAGCATCGCATGTCATAAATAGAGCCACAGGAATTCTTAAAGCTACGGCTCATCAACAGCCAAATAATCAACTACTTTCCCCAGCGAGTGTCACCGTCTTTGCTAGTGACAGTCAGAAAAGCCCCAAAAAACAACAACAAACAAACAAACAAAAAAAAATCACCACTGGAGTGTTTTTCAATAGATGCTCGGAAATATTTGAAAAATGCTTGAAACATCTCAAGTGATTATAACTGCTCTCACCGGCAGAGGAATGTGCAGCGGCGTTTTTGAACAATTTTGTCATAAACAAGCGAGGTGCGGAGTGGCGTTCGAGCGCAGCTCGGCTCGCGACGCGGCTACGCTGAGAGCTGAGAGCGGCACACTGTATCTGTTGTTTTAGAATATGGATATGTGGGCCAAAAGGGCTTAACAGGATTGGCACCTAAGCGAATCCTTAATCCTGACTGCAGAGGGAGCCTTTAATTCATTGTAATTCATCGCACGGCAGCCCGGGCGCTACTTAAAGGACTGTCTCTTACCGTCTCCATCAAACCACCGGGCACATCTGGAAGTCGCGTTTGTCTCGGAGAAGATCCCCGTTTGCCGTCGGGGTGTTTCCATCCCATACAGTATTTCTGATATTCCGCGGCTTTCCGGAGCAGGGACCGCCCGCCCTCCACTTGCCCCCCCCCCTGCCATTGTCCTTCCTGTGCTTCCCATGCCCTCGGCCCTTCCGCCGCTTCCGCTCCCGAGCAATTTTGTGGATTTGCAAAGCGGGCCTGGACCGGCTGTAACCGCTAATGCTGGGCCCGTGCCCGCTTGCAGGATATCGCTAGAGACGCAGGGCAGGGAGAACGGCGCAAATCTAATTTGAACCTGCTCTGCTCTGCGCCGCCTGGCTCTCGCCCGCAGCTGTCATCTGGTGTCATGCGGCGATGGCATTAGCGCAAGCAAGCCCTGTAAAACCCCCGCAAAGGCTCGTGTAATATCCCACCGATTATTAAGATCGAACGTGGGGAAACACACTGCGGAATTGATCTCGCTTCGATTTGGACGTGCGCGCTTGAGAAGGGAAAAAAAAAGCAGAAATCTGAACGCTTGACATCGTTATCATCATTCGGAGTGATGCATCCTCGTCGGCATAATCCATAATTATGTTTACGTAATCGCGTTTGCATCTGTCTGATTTTTTTTGTTGTTGTTTTTGAACAAACAGATGGACTCGGCGGCCGAATTAAGACAGGGGAAATTTTAATATGCGTAAATGCAGAATGTCATGTGGAAAAAAAAAAGAAAGAAAGAACGAAATCCCTGCAAATAAATAAATCAGTCGGAAACGCCGCGCCCCCGCAGCGCCCGAGCGCATGCTAATGATGCATAAACTGCGTCCGCCGGGGCTTTTTTTTTTTTTGCCCACCAGCGCCCCAGTTTTCGCCCGTCTCTGCCCTCGTGACTCCTGCGCTCGGCCCTCGGATGAGCTTCCGCGGGCGTCTTGGAGAGGGTTGGGTGGCTCTAAGTGGTTTAGCTGGTCACGGCATCGTCTTTCCCTCAGCCAGAAAAGTGATGACTGGCTCAAATCCCCATCGGATCAATGCTTTTATGAAGACTCCGCCGTTTCCATGGTCACACAAGCAGGCCTGGCCCGCGGTCTCCGCGGAGACGTGACGGACCGCGGCGACTCCCCACCCGGTCGGCCTCAAACCCTCCCACCCCCACACACACTCACACACGCACACACGCATGCATCCTCTTGGCTGCTGCGCGCCTGCGTACTGAGAGCGATTCTCAGGGAAGGGAAGGCCCGGTCGAAGGTGTAACTAACTGAGCGGTGATACGGGTGGCATCTTTACGGCCGCTGTTTATCGGAATTTGAGCATAAATCTGCACAAAGAGCCAAAATCCCAGAGGTTCCTCGGGGAAAAAAAAAAAAATGACAAAATGACATCTGAAGTGGGCGGAAAACCATCTGCTAGAAGGAGTTGCATCTCCCCCCCGTCACTAATTTCATATTGCTCAGTATGTCATATCGTTAGTGACAGGCTGCGGGAGGCTGTAAATGCATTGAAATAGAGGTAGTTTGACATTCACTTTTTTTTTTTTTTTTTTTGCTGATACGAACAAAATTATAACATAAAAGGGCATCAATAAAGCCTATCTGTCTGAGCGAGAGTCTCAGCTTGGCTTCAAGTATCGATCGGGAACTGGATGACGGCGTGCTGAGTCTATGACAAAATGGAGCCCCAAAAAAAAAAAAAAATACAAAAAAAGAAGCAAATCCACCCAACGTGCACGCAAATACATTTTGTAATTTTTTTTTTCGACGGAATCGGGCTGGCTGTCGCCTCCAGGCTGAGCGCTTGGGCTAAGCTAGCTGCTAATAACTGGGACTAGGCGCGGCTTCTCGAAAGCAAAGCATCGTTTCCCCCAAATTTGCCACCAAAATCCCTTTAATTTTCTTATCTGAAAGCAACTCGTGCATTATTTCAACTCTTGACAGCCATGCTGAGTGCGATTCTGAAGAAAAAGAAGCTACCTGCCATTTTTCTCAATTTGTCTTTGTCAGAGATGGAAAAAAAACAAAAACAAAAAAACCCCAAACATCTGCTTGAGGTCGTTACCACTGACGTTCCCCATAGATCGTCGCAGTGTCAAACAGTCGCGCACGGAGTGATTCATCCTGCTATAAATACTAAAACTAAGTTGTTATTCTCTGTCTTGTCTTTTCTTTTTGTTTGTTTTCTTCCTCCTCCTGCAGTGCGGGCTACGACGCCGTCCTGGACAGAAATGTAGCCATCAAGAAGCTGAGCAGACCCTTCCAGAACCAGACCCACGCCAAGAGGGCGTACCGAGAGTTGGTGCTCATGAAGTGTGTCAATCACAAAAATGTGAGTGACTCAGAGATGTGGGCTCTCTGGTGGGTGGGGGGCGGCGGCGGCACCGGAAGTAGGAGGAGACGCTGGGAGGAGTTGGGGGGGGCATGTACCATTGTCGGGCGCCCAAGCAGGCGCTCTGACTGTCTATTTTTGGTTGCCGATAAATCCCTTCGCTAGGAAACCCGGAGTCCCCTCCCTCTTCCCTATTTATCCCCAATCTCTTATTCTGACTCAGTTCTTCGGTTTTCCCGCCCCCTCGCCCCGGCGGCGTCCTTCGGTCCCGGGCCATTGCAAAAACCTGAGTGTGTTCCGATCCGCCTTTTGCTGTGACTTTTGTATCTCCACATCACCGCGGGCTGATCCTCTCCGCGCTCTTCTCTCTTTCAGATCATCAGTTTATTAAATGTCTTCACGCCACAGAAATCATTAGAGGAGTTCCAAGATGTGTGAGTACAATAAACATTTTGCTACCATACATAAAAAAAAACAAAAAAAAGATTTATTTAGCTTGCATAACTGGCAAAATAAGGCTGATATCCCTTGATGTTCCGTGTTTTGCTGCTGAACCCGTCGTGAACCGCGAGCCCATTGCTCCCTCCACACAGCGTAGTCGGGGAGAGTGGGTGTAATCTGCGGCTGCTGCAGGTGTCCTCCTCCCCCCGCTGAATGATGAATGAGAGCGGGCTCATTTTTAGAACGATCCCTCGGTAAACAGCTTTGGGCTGGGAGGATCTTGCTTCTCCGCAGCGCCGCGCCGTCGTTCCTCCAGAGACTCCAGCAGCAGCAGCAGCAGCAGCAGGCCCGATGCTCTCTCCCGATGCCCGCCCGACCTCGGAAATGCCGTCAAGAAATTTTCCTCAAATTTATCAAAATATGCGAGCCTGGATTAAAGGATGCCGTGACTTGATCTTGGCGGGTCAAAGGCCAGCTCCCAAAGAGACGTTTTTTTTTTTTTTAGCTGTCTAAACAATTTTTCACCAGAAACCGTCAAATCCCAACTTCGTCGCGCAAAGCCGTAGTCTTTCCACCTTGGATTTAATGAATTGGTTTCAATATCCAAATTCAATTACATATATGTGGGGGTGGAGGGTTTACGTTGGGAGCTCCGCTTCACCGTGGCGTCCTCTTGTCTGGCTGTGACTGCCCGGGGCGGGGAAGCTGTGAAATTTTCCGCCTTGAATTTATTAAATAGGCTCGCGATGCCCAAATTAGATTAAATGCGTGTGGAGAAGTTCAATCGAGAGCTATTATTAGCTTTTCTAATTAGCCCTGCTTCCACCAAACCCGCGCGCTAACCAGTGAACCCACCTTCTCCTCAGGTACCTCGTGATGGAGCTGATGGATGCCAACCTGTGCCAGGTGATTCAGATGGAGCTAGACCATGAGAGAATGTCCTACCTGCTCTACCAGATGCTGTGCGGCATCAAACACCTGCACTCGGCAGGCATCATTCACAGGGTGGGGAACTCTCCTCGTTTGAGTTTTTTTTTTTTTTTTCTTTTTCTCTCTGTCTCGTGGTGCAAAGTTGTCGCCTGACATCGGCCCGGCACTGCTTTGGCGATCAAGAGGCAACACCCCGGCGGTGCAGAGGGAAAGTTAAGGGGGCTGTGATGCAGGATTCAGCGGCGGCAGGAAGCTGCGGCGTCTCTCCTCAGGTCGGCCGGGGGACATCCGAGGGGAAACTGTAGAAGAAGACGCCGGGACCCTCCTTTAGCTCAGGGGATCTACCTGTCTACCTGTCGGGATTGTAAAACGCTCTTTACAGCGGTTAAATCCTGATTAAAATGTGGCACCGACTGTAATTATGACACCGTGCTGCACTGATATTGTAGACCGACATGTCGTTTTTTTTTTATCGCTTGACTCATCATTGTCCATCAAGGGGCTGGTGTGTTTTTTTTATTATAGCTATAATTATATATAGCTATATTATGTCCATGTTTTTTTCTGTGCTTATGTCTCCCAAATGAACTACATATGACGACAGAAAACAAGTCTGAAATCTGATCTTTAGAAACAAAGAACTGGGCGCGACTAACATATTTATTGCAGTTTGACTTTTAATGGCATTCTGCACCCTGATCACTTAACTTTAATCTTCATTTATGGTGTTTCTTGTTGTGTCTTATTCTCAGGCACACACATGCTTCCTTTTAATGAAGCGTGCCTCTTTGAGCAACATAAACAACGTTAGCATACGCAAAACACAAGCTGAAGGCCAGAGGTTGAGTTGTTATGAAATTTTTTTTTTGGTAAATTACACTGTTGCCCACAAAGTTGGAATAGAGTATATTTTTTAACCCCTCTAATGAAATGCTTGGTAGATAAACTGTATACCCTGTCAAAACTTCATATAGGAATAAAAAGAGCAATGTGTCTGGAAACAAAATTATTCTAACTTTATGGGCAACAGCGTGTGTAATTATTCACGGTTTCTCATGCTCGTCTCTCCCGCCTTATTTCTAGGACCTCAAACCGAGCAATATAGTGGTGAAGTCAGACTGCACACTCAAGATCCTGGACTTCGGTCTGGCGAGGACTGCGGGAACCAGCTTCATGATGACCCCCTACGTGGTGACTAGATACTACAGAGCCCCGGAGGTCATCCTGGGAATGGGATACAAAGAGAATGGTGAGTGTGTGTGTGTGTGTGTGTGTGTGTGTGTGTGTGTGTGTGTGTGTGTGTGTGTGTGTGTGTGTGTGTGTGTGTGTGTGTGTGTGTGTGTGTGTGTGTGTGTGACAC